>VZTG01009080.1:827491-863321 GCA_013397845.1 Melanocharis versteri
TTTTTTTTCCCCCTTTTAATCGTTTTTTCCCTTTAATGATCCTCTCCCCGCCCGCCTCTCTGCAGAGTTGCACGGAAAAATGCTGCCATCCAGCGGCATTCCCAGAAAGAATTCCAGAGACGGGGAGTTGTGAGGGTCCGGACAGCGAGACTCCCCCCCACTTTATCTTCCCAGAGCAGAGGGGCAGCAAAGGAGGTTCAGGAGATGAAGTTTTAAGACTTGCTGGCACTCTGACTCTCACTGCCAGACAGGATTATCTCAAATCAAAGATATGATGACTCTAGGGATCCTGCAAAGCACATTGATTATTCATTACTGAATCCAGTTCGCTTACAAGCAAATGGACTTGCTGTAACTGATGCACTTGAAAAGCCCTGATTTTATTTCCCTAGAAAGATCTAAGTAGAACTGTATAAAATTGACTAAAAATTCAAATATCTAATTTATAAATATAATTAGAAAGAAAAAAAATCTCCAATTTTGAATGAAAAAATATTTCTTTTTCTGTAATTTAGAATTATTTTCCCAACACCCAAAAATTACAAGTTTCTCAGACTGAAAGAAATGCAGTCTGCTCATATGTTATAGAAGACTGGGGGGTTTTTTTGGGTGTTTTTTTTTTCCCTAGGAATATTTAAAATTATTCAGTAACTTACTTGAGGACAAACGTCCACAGTCTATGAGTTATAGTTTCAAGTCATTTATATATGTTTTCACAATCCATTAAGGCTTTGGAAACCTTTCTATCACTTTGTTAAAAGCTTGAAAATATCTGTTCCATGTCAAGAAACTGTGTGTATAAACACGTAGTTACATAGCCAATGTTGCTGTCTCTGGAATGGAAGAGCAAAACCAATCCTCTTAAACAAGCCCATACACTTGCAGAGAAGGTCAGCAATATTCAAATTTTATAAAAAAAGGTGGTTGCTTATTTATCTTAGGGTAAAGGGATTTTGCATAACACCGCCACCTAAAAACACAAAAGTGCAAGACTAATGCACCAAGTTATTTATGAAAAATTAGCATGTTTGTTGGCCTTTGTTTTGGCTGTGCCTTTAGCAGTACATGTCAGTATTGCACATCCAGGTTGTGGCTGCAGCTTGAGTTTTTGCTGCCTTCTTGCTCCATGAATCTCCTCCATCATAAATTCCAAGCTTGGCATGGACTTTGCTCTGTCATTCAAGACAGAGTTTTAAACTTAAACATCTGCTTCCAGAGATAGGCACAGCTCTCTCCCTGCCCTCTGCCCCCAAGGGGTGAATTTGGAACACTTTCCATGATACTCCCAGAGGTTAGAGCTCCCCGATGTCCAGCACCCAATATCCTGCCCCTGGGTTGTCTCCCACGGAACAGGTGACCCTCTCTTCTCTCCCTCGTTCGGGACACAGCAATTTATCATGAATAAAACAAGGGTTTCTTTTATTTTGGTTACAATCAATTATTTATGCTCATTTTCCCCATTTTGCAGTGTCTTCCCACACTTTCAGCTTTTCAGTCACCTTACAGTCTGAGTGTGTAACTGCCCACTGCCCAGCACCAGTCCTACACCAATGAACAGCCTCACCAAAGGAAGCAAAACACTGACTGGATCACCCACACAATTCTCCAGTGTGAGTGCATGGAGTCAGACTGGGGGCTGGCTGCATTTCCTGTTAGACTGTCAGCTATGGGGTAATGCACCAAATCTAGATTTCCAGGCCATGTCCAAATTCCACCTTTCACACCATACTGAAGTCCAAATAATCCACTGTACCTCAGAAAAGACATTTACCTCCACATGTATCCATGAAAGAAAGCTAAGATAGGAAACTACTTGCCTCGGTGTAAATACGCATCTTGGTTTCTGCTTCATGTACTTCATTCCCAGTATAAACCATTTTCAGTAGTCCCATTAAATTAAACTGCAAGCCTGCATGTAAATTCAAGGATTTTTTTTATTACTGAAGCTTAAATTTTCCATTCATGCAAAGCCTATATAAATAGTTCCATTTTAAATCAACCAAATTATCAACCAAAAGGCTCAGCCTTAAAAGCAAGGTCAATATATCTATACACTGGACCTACAGGGACATGCTCACAATATGTGGTAAAGGAATGTGTATTCCACACATGACAGATAATGGATGGCAGTGGGGTTAAATCTACTGCTGACCACTCCCTATGCCTGTTTGCTCAAATAGTCTCTCCACTGTTTTCCACTCAAAAAATATTTCCCATCCTTGTCAACAGTTGGCTCCCCACTGGCTAGATATTTTGCAAAATCCTTTATCACTCCTGTTTACTGTGTGTCAACTCTTTGATTAGACATGACTTTACACTTCCCAGAGGTGTTGCTGGGGTATGTTTTAAAAGGATGAAGAAGTATCAAAATATGATAAGACTGTCCTTCGGGCCTATCCAAAGCCATTAAAATCCAGCAAAGTTCAAGAGAGATTCATATTTCACAAGAGACTTTTTGCCGTCTATTTTTTACACATCCCTTGACTCATGCGGGTTGCATGAGCCAGTTTCTGCTAATTTTGCAAGAGTCGAGAGATCCAGATTGTTAAAACATTCTGTTTACTGGCCTGCAAAAGGTCATCTCTTTCAATAGCCGTCATTAAGTCCATTACTGCACAATTTAATCATAGATGCTTAGAGAAAACACTTGAAGCAAAATATCACAATCAACATGTCTAAGTGTATTACATAATAGATTAGTAGAATGGAAGCTTCCAATTTTCCGTCAATATGACTGAGTAAATTATTTTCCTGAGTAGACTAATTACTATGAAATATCTCAACCAAAACCTCTCCTAAACTCCATCTATCAGTCATTTACTACATGCGTCCTTGCCAGAAGAAATATGCACTTATCTGCTCCATTTAGAATAATGAGACTAATGAGTTTACAATTATTTACCAAAATCCTTTATAAAAAGTAATGAAGAAAAAGTAACTGTTACATCAAGTAACTAGAAAAAGACACTCCCATGGGATAGCCTTTCTGTGGGAATTGCACTGCCAGCAGTGGAAATCTCACGTTTCAGACAAAGACAAACCAGTAGCAGCAGCATTTTATGGTCTTTCTAACTGATGGAGTAAGAAAGGTGTGGACACCCACCTTCCTAGGATGCTTTTGTTGTGCAACACAGAAACATGCAAAGGTAAATCAGCTGAGAGTGTTAAAGCAATTCTGACAGCACGAAGTCATACCACACACAAAAGCAGGACTCCTGTCACATGTAGCAGAGCATTTGCACACCATCAACAGTGCCCTTGTTTGCCTCTCACTTTCAGTTCCTAGCACTTCATCCTTCCAAGCACTTTGCAAACACTAATGATTTAAAAATAAATAAGTGAATAGAACTGGCATAATAGAATGCAGACCAAGTCTGGGGGAATGTTTTGCCCAGGGCTGCAAGCAATAAATCAATGCACTACAAGATAATCATATAGTCAAACTGAGGACTCAGAAAACACCTCACATCTATGACAGTACCACAGAGGAAACACAGTGAATCCACCAAAAATGCCCTTATATCTAAAGGTGCTTCAATCTTAGATCCTTGTTTCAAAATACTCATTAACAACCCAAAATAATCCACCTCAACTGAAAGAAAAGATTAAAAAATCTTGACCCTGAAGTCCTGATAGACTATGCCAAACAGCATTATTGGGTTGGGGATGCATTCCTTCTCAAGATAGCAGATATCAGAGTAGAGATAACTAGAGCATGTAACAAACAGAAAGAAATCTGGAACTGGAGCTAAAGTGAGAGTGGTAGAATACACGGATAAAACACGCCAATTTCTTACATTTAAACCACCATGGAGATGTTTTGCTTTAGATTATCAATTTGTACTCTTTCAAAAGTTAGATATTCCCATTATGGAGGAAAACCTATCTTTTAGAATTATGCAAATAGGGATAAGTTTAAATCATAAGCAGAGATTCAATATGGTTAAAAAAAAGAAAACTAAAAAAGATGGAAAATTATAGCCTATACCTATAAATTCTAGTGCACATCTGCTTTATGATTTCTGTGCAGGAATGCTGGGAGTCTGTCTACAAACAATTCACATAGAAAAACATTCTAAAACTACCTTAATCTCTTTGCAATTTATTTCAAATGCCTGTGTTGCAAGGACTTTGATTAACAGAATAGGATAAGTGTACAATTTGGAGACAAGTGTTATTATCAGAACATTAGTGAAAGTGTCTCAACAACTGACTATAAGAACAATAAGAAAAAACACAGAAACAGGATTTACAGTTTCCAGCCCAGTCCTGCCCTTATCTCCTGCCCCTACATAAAGTTCTTGACTACTCTGGCTGAAGACACTGTACCCCATTTGAGGAGTTTACAGCTTTGAAAATTAAAGCAAAACCTAAGCCTTTTCTGAGTCTCTTCGCTTGTCCTTTAGAATTCACCTGAGGCTAGCAAAAGCCAAAAACATAAAGGTCCTTTTTTTTTGCTGCAAGAACAGCAAATCACATGAGAAGAGTAGCAACGCGGGATTGTATATTCTCCAGGATTTCTCCATCTAAAACCCAGGTGACTAACTTTCCACATTGCTTCCAAAAACTTTGCCAAGCTGCATTGTAATGACTAATTCTGTCATGTTTAGAGTTATTAGAAATAATTAGTGTTTAGTATTATAATTTTAAAATTGGACAAATAGAAACCATGTTTAAACCAAAATAAGAACATAAACTCAAGTGTGTTGGCTTGAATGGCAGGGCTTTAGCTAAAATGATGCAGAGCTTTGCTAAACTCTGAGAATATAAGGAAGATATAGAAGATCTTAAAAGTGGACAGAGATGTATTTAGCAATTTGAAAAAAATAATATTGCAATAAATTAAAGAAGTCCCTTCACAAAAACTGTGAAGCGTATTTCTTAGAGTCTAGATACAAAATTCATTGTAGATGTGAGAATTCCTTTTTTATCTCTAGGCAGTCATGTCTATCTCTGCAACAGTGAGCACAATAATCCTTATGTAGTGAATTCATATTCTTCATGCTTTTCATTAAGCCACCTGTGTATCTGAAGACTATAAACATTTCTATAAACAAACAGTGACTATTATATCTTCTCTTCTTATTATATCTTCTCTTCCCTGAGATATTTCTACACCTGTACAATGTTGCTCCTTAAATTACTCACCACCTGAAGTCTAAAACAATTCATGGCTACTTTGAGGCTGATGAAAAACAGGTTATGATTCTCTTTAAGAACAGAGGATGAAAAAATAATCCCAAAGTTGTCAACTGTGGATTTGATCCAAATTTCAGAAATTTATGGACACTGAAAAAAATAACGGAAAGGACACTGAAAAAAAAAAAAAAGAACTGTTACTCAGACACACATAAACTGTTTTGATAGGAAAAAAATGTTTGCTACTGGCATAGGATAACCCCTACCTGTGGATTTGAATTTGTCAAAGGTGGTGGTCAGCTGCTTTAGACAGCAGCGGGAGTCCCAGTGATTGGAGTCTGCTGCAAGTGACATCTCCAACTGGGTCAGGTGAGACCCCCCAGACTGTGGTTCTGCAGATTCCTTCTATCCAGCCGCTCCATGGCCTAGATGACCCCTCCAGTTCATTGCTATTGTCTCAAATTTCATAGAAAACACCCTCTACCCATCTCACCTACCTAAAAAATACTGTAGTTCATGACCACTTCTGCATCTGTAGAAACAGTTTCTACTGATTGACGAGCATCTTATCAATGCACAGTTTGGTCTGCTTTGCAGCAGGAAACATCTGGGTGTCGCTGGGATACCCAGATTCTTCACTCAGCATTTTAATAATTGTATTTAAGCAAAGTAACTGGTCGAGACACAGGAATAGCTACCTAGGGAAAATCTTTGGGGAAGTCTGAAATGTCCACATGGAAAGCTCCAAATACGTGGTCAAATATTACTCCAAGGATAAGCCAAATACTTAGCTGTGAAGATATTTAGTAGTTCAGCCAATGACTGATTTTGAAACCATTTTAGTGCCCCAGACCCGTGCATTATCTCCTCTGCACAGCTGACTAACCAAGGAGTTCAGGGACCACCCAGGCTGTTAAAAGACTGAAGTGTAGGCATGCACGCAGGTTGCAACCCTGTTACTTGGCTACAATTATAACAGAACAAACTTGATTTTTTTTTTATTTATAGCTTGAATCCCGTAGCCCTTGCAACAAAACAATCACCAACAAAACCAGACAGCTACCGTTCAATCCATTGCATGGATGCCCTGAGAAATCCCTGCTTACCAGAGAATTCATCCCTTCCACCAGAGACCACCATGGGCCTTGCCCACAAAGTCAACATCTCATTTGCAACACCATTTTACAGAGGAGGAAGCAGGATCTTGTCTTGCAAAGCAGAAAAATTTTTCTCACAGCTTGATGGTGAAACTACCACATGAGATTCTTTAGCGCTCAACTCTCCTAAATATAAAGTTGTACTAAACAGAGCATGGGGCACTGAAGAAAAAAGTCAGTATCTTGCCCTAGTAAGTAAATGGCAATGTGCTCATGTTGCAAAATTTTGCTTGAAATAAAGACAACATTTCTCAGAAGGGCCATAGATATGAATATCATCTCAGCTAGCACTGGATTTCGTAAGCTGAGAAAAATATGCCTTACATTTATGAATGGTTGCCATTTAAAGGAAAGGCAACATATGGCAAATCTTATTTCAGGATTAGAGTGTTAAAACAGGTTACAGTAGCTACGGCGCCTGACTGCTAACATGACTAAGGACAGCCATCTGACAAAGCAAGAGAACTGTGTCAGTCCTCATTGCTTTTTCCAGTATTTCATATAAACGTACTGGAAAGGTCAAAAAGAGACTATATTTGGATTTCACTTATCCTGCTATTCTAGTTTCAGCTCATGAACTAGACTGAAGGAGACTTGTGAAACATGAGACATTTAAAACATGGGATAAGCATGGTAAGGCACTCAGCCACTTGGATAACGTAAAAGTAGTTCTGCCAGAGTTGATAGCTCCCTATATCAGCTCCTGAGAGGCAAGGACATGCATCTCACCTGCACCTGCACAAAATGAAGTGATTGCTACTTCACTGATGGTTAACTGTACAAATACTGGAGTGATCCAAAACCCCTGAGAATCCATTAAGCCTTTGGAAATCAGATGGGTCTTTTTTATCTGCTGCTGCCAAGATACCTTCTTCTAGTGCAAAAGAAGTTTAAATTCTTAATGTTTGTTCCAGGCAATATTTTCCAACCACAGAGGGTCAAGCAAAAGATAAGAGACTGCACCAAAAGCAATACACAGCCTGAGATTTGTAGGCATCAGATTGGAAAAAAATGAAGATAATCTGGTTTGCCATAAATTAAGAGAAAAATTATTTACTATAATCTTCCACACAAATTATAATCTTCATTTTCCTTCAGATTTAACTACTGCATTAAATAGAAAAATAAACATCCCTAAGTTGTTAGCACAAGGATTGAGTCTGTCTAGAGACCGAAGCATCCGATTACTGTACCAGAGGGAACTTGACAAATCTTCCATTTGACTGGCAGCAGCAGATTTATAACCTGTGTAAGGCACTGGGTCTAGATTATTTCAGATTCCTTTCATTCTCTACAAGTAAGAATACACAACAAGCGGATTTTCCAGACAGTGATTTATTTGCCAAACTCTTGACCTTTATTTAATGCTTTCAGTAACAACTCAGCAACCTGCAGCCCACCATTTATGTGCCTCCATTTTCCTGAAGTCATATGGTTCCCAGTCTGCCATCTTTGATCCTCACCTTGGATTTGCCCTGCTGTCCATTAGCAGAGCTCCCAGTATTCCCAGCAAAGAAAATTATTGAATCTAACTACACATAGCAGCTGAAGTTCCTCTTGAAGCACAGATTTGGGCAGTTAAAAGAGTTAGTAAACCACTGTAGAGCAGTGGAATTAAACTGTCTTCTGCTTCCCCTACCAGGGGCTTGCAAGACCTGCTCCTAACTTTGCTGTGATGTGAGATTTGGGTCTTTTGTACTGAAATGGATCTGAGGGACTGATCATTTAAAACACTACAGTTGGCCATGATTCATTCAGTCTAGCTGGTATTATGTCTGGGCAGAAATGTATTTCAGGCTGAAAAATGGTTCCGCTTCCCTTAAGATGACAGTTGATGCTTTTTCTACGCCATTATTTTTTTTCCAACACTCACTTTTGCAGCAACAGTTCCCGAGATTTTCCTTCTACCATAACCCACACTGTGGTGAAGAGTGGACCACGATCTTTTTTGGGCATATAATGACACCATAAAAGACTTTTCTGCAGTTTGTTTTTGTGAGTCCATTTGCTTTTGATTACAAAGCTGTGGAAATCATCACTTTAATCCAAATCGTTTTCCATATACTTACGCTTAAATCATGCTCTCTATAATAAATTGCCGTATTTTATGTAAACAGTACGAGCTTTATGTGCTGCTCTAAAAGTTCATCTGTTTAATCTGGCCCTGTCAGGGCAACGGCATTTTGTATCAAGGTATGAGCTATATTCTCTTGCTGTTTTCAACATTGTGGACAAAAGCTTCTTGCGTTTTCCTGAATAAGTATTGCCTTATTGCCAACACTGTAGGAAACCCTTGTATTTTTTAACATAGACAGAGGCTAAAATTACTAACTAAGCATTCGCTTGTGTTTTGCTCCCCATAACAAGACTGACTACAAAAGCAGCATGCCCTTCTCGCTGCTCCAGTACTTACACCAGCAGGACTGTCATGAATTGTAATGGATGGCTAATCATACCCTGTGCATGTTGTACAGCACTCTTTTTGATAGTTCCAGGCATATTTATCTCAGCTTGCAATTTACTCATGTCAGGCTGTATCCCAGCAGCCTCTTCAAAATGTTGTTTTGCTTCCAGAGAACTGGCAATTTTCCTCCTTCAGTTTTTATCCAAACTCTGCTGAGTTACCTGGAGCCTCTGCACAGACTTATTTATTATGTCCTTTTTTGCACCATTCCTGCCTGTAACCCCTCTCTCACCCCTTCTTCTGCCGCCATGGGCAATGTACACACTGACAGGCGTTCCCAGGTGTCCGGCTCCATGCCCCAGGGATCTGCACAATACTGAATGTGCAGACCATCTGATACATGTGGAGAATCTTTCCAAGCAAGCCTTGCCAAAGGCACCTTAGATACAACTCATTATCAAACTTTACCTGCCAGGAAGGTGTGAGGCACTCACCTTTCAAAACTAATAGGCAAGTGGCATTTTTTATATTACTTTGTCTTCTTGAGAGACCAGATAATGTCCTTTCTACCTTTTTTTTTTTTTAATGGATGAGTTTAAACACACAATCTGCCTCTTTTTCACCATCTGGCAAACAACTCAGATAGCCCAATTATCTGGATACAGAGAAAGACTAGAAACGAAGGCTAGTCCAAATTTCATCTAAATTTTGTTGGAATGGGAAAAAAAGTGTTACACAAACCCTGGTCTTTTACTTAACTTTTTGAGGAAAATGTCACTTACTATGTTTTATCTGGCAGTAGTGCATCTCAAACAAAACAGCAGTTCAGATGAAGAAGTTTGATCTTAAATCTCTGGTTGAATATTCAGGTTTTGTGGTTTGAATTAATTTCGTGTGTCTTCTCTATAAGACTTTCTACACAGCCCTTCCTGCCTTCAGCCAAATTGTTATGGGAGGCAAAAGCCACAGCTGTCAAGTAAGTATGATTTAACCACTTCAAGCTAGCAAAGAAGATAGCAAAGAAAGACTCAGTGAAATGGAAAACCTTTCAAGCATGACCCAAGCCACCACCTGCTCGGAGGGAGCATCCAGCACACAGAAAATATTGGTATGACCTGATCCTTAATTTTTTTTTGGCATCCACCAAACTCTCCCCATGTAGCCCTAGTGTTTAATCAGGCTAACAGGTAGAACGTTTTCTTTCCTGCTATCAGAATTAAATGTTTATACAGTTTTCCACTGTATAAGCATAAATTAATTTCTCCCTCTCATAAGCAGTAAGAAAGACAGAGCATTGCATCTTGTTATATAGTTTATAACAGAAACAGCTAAGGAGTTATTAGGTAACAAACCCCATTCTCTTCATCTTTCCTATAAGGCCACAGTTTCTTAACACCTTACTGTTTTTGTTAGTTTTTTCTCAGTTCCCACATTAAAAACAAACATTTTAAAATTATTTCACAAAGACTTATATTCACCTCAGGTTATCATGCTGTGATTAGTCCTCGCAACAAAACACTGGAAGATGCTTACAGTACCAGGAGCCTGGGTTCAGGCTTCACAAGTCCCTCTTTAAAGGGCATCTTGCCCGAGGCATCCGTGTTTAGTGATGTTTCTCTACTCAATTGTCTCCATCATGAATGCTGTTTCTCAGTGAGAAGCATGTTAATTTATGGATTCCCAACAATAACTGCCACACCTGGTCCACAACAGTTCTGCCATTTGTCCTTCCTTTAGCTTCTTCACTTGTGGATGCAACTGTCCCAGAACAAATGTCTTTTTAAGATCACCCCTTTCCTTCCCCCATCCCCACAGCTTACCTTAGCTGCTAAAGGTCAGCAGAACACAGAGCAATGCCCATGAGGGATTCTTTCCTATATGAAAGAATAGCAGCAGAGATGGAGGGAAAAGTAGACAGCAGGTAGCTTCCAGGATACTAAGGGAGTGCACACCATCATCGTCTTCTCTTTATCACAACCCAGAATTACACCACTCTATGCTGTCAGATTTTCTACTTTGCCCAGCCTGCGGTGGCTCAAGTGAGGAAGACAGCAAATCCAGAAAGGGAGAGATGCTTTAAAAGCACACATTTCGCAAATTTTTAATTCAGCTGTCCTACACAGGAGCCACTGAAATGCAACCAGCCTTCCAGCCCATTTCCTCCCTTTGTTCCCACTGATTTCAGCTCGTTAAATAATTCTTCAGGAGGAAAATGATGGGAGAGGTGAGTGACTGATCAAAAACAAACCTGAGCCAAAAAAGCACATTGCAAGACAGCAAACTCTCCTGCACTGTCTGTCAGATGGACAGTGTGGGACTGTGTCAAGCTGCATTCATTTCCTGTGATCACAATCTTTCTTGCTCCCACATTAAAAACTAAGACCGCTGACATTCTGGAACACCAAAGAGGCATCAGCCAAATTATCTTCAGTTTGCGTCCAGAAAATCTCTACACAAAATGGGAATAAAATGTCTATACTTCAAGGCAGTAAAAATGCCATCATGGCAGTCTGTCTGTCTATTTATCCAGGCCCATCAGTCCTTTCCTGTTATTGTTGACCCAAGCAGGTACCTGACAGGTCATAATCAGCCAGGCAGAGGAAGTCATTCTTTTCTGAGGCAGAGAAGACATGCAGAACATGTTTCTTTTACATTCTCCAGAGCATCATATCTTAATACTGCAAGTGTGGAGTAGTTACTGATGTCCTCTCCTTTCCCTTTTCCCCACACCTTAGGGAGAAGCCCTGCAGATTTAACATGGAGATAACTAATCACCTTGAACAGAAATGAAAGGTTTCTGAGGAAGTTTTTCCCTATCACCACATAAATACAAATAACTCCAATGAAGACAATGAAGTTCCACTGGGACAAAAGCATTAACCAAGGGTTAAGAATTTAATGCAGAATTCATTCCTTTTAAAAAATCTTTGGAGCCCTTCCGCAAAAGAGATAAAATCCTCTGCTCAGTAAAAAGAGTGGTTACAAAATAACCTTTCATAAAGGTTTCCCATTGAATTTTGAGAACTTTACCATTAGTACAGAATGATAATATTGTCCCTGGAAAGTGCTTTGTTCCTGCAATGGTACAGCATCTATACAATGCCTCTTCATCTGAGCTGTTAGAGCACACAAAGGTAGTTGGAGTGTGAATGCATTTTATAGAGGCTATGTAACACTTAGAAAAATGAAGGTAATAAATTCTGTAACCTCCAGCATTTCTTCCCAATGCAACAAGATACTCATTTAACTCCACAATTTAAACTTGACACCTGACCAAAAAGGACAAATACTCATCCTGCTAATACAGAGTTGTCTTTGGAATTGAGGCTGTCAAGGCAGAAGCAGGTAGGGAAATTTCTGAACTTTCAGGGCACAAATGTTTTTGAGCTTTTGTTTAAAACCCTGGGGGAGAAAGAGAATTCATTATGACAACAGATTTTAAGAGAAAAGTCATTTCAGCAGTGGTGTGTTTGACCTCAAGTATGATTTTTGCATTGCACAGTACAAAAGAAATACACCATTTCTAGCAATGAAGTAGCTCCAACTGGTAAAACAAAAGACATTGTAGACTGAGAAGTATCTGAGGAACTGACTCTTTCATAACAAATGAAATGAAAATTCCACTCCATTTACTGTGCTCCCATGGGAGTAATGCACACAGCTAAGTTTCAACCAAATGGAAAATGCAATAGCAGCACTTAACTTCATTTTCTTGTATCTGTTCTCAATTTTATGAGGGATATACTTTAAACATCTGTAATAATTATACTGAAATTGTTTTTAAATTAAATGTCACAGAATATAGTTAAGAAAAAACAGCCTTCAGTACATGAATTACATATTGTTTTAAAACAATACATAACAATGATTAATTATCTGCAGGCATATTTAAAGAAAGGATAGTGGAGGAAACTCAGTGGGATGATCCTTTATCCTCCTTTTCTAAAAAAGTTACACAAGATTGTCCCTAGAATCACTGTAAAAGATCCCACTTTTCCAACCCCAGCATGTGTAATCATAAATCCTTTGAAGAAATTATGTACTGCTGGTAACATTGACATATCAGAAGACTTTCATGATTTTCCACGTGACACTCTGAATACAGTGAAGTATGCATATAGTTTTAATTCACCTGTTTGGAATTATGCTATAAAAATGGTTTATTTTTTACTGGAATAAATTGAAGTACATTTTTAAATATATATAAAGTGTGACCGTGTGTGTATGTGTAAATGTGCACATGCAGGCTTACTCGTGCAATATGAGTACCCTTTTGGGACAGGACCATTACAAACTCACCAATTCCTCCTCTTCCTCCTCCTCCTTTATTGAGCAGATATTCTGGGAGGCAACTTTCTCCTCCTCCTCTGTCTTGAACAGCCAGAACTCTGCGGAGAGATATAGTGAAAGCTACAGCTGAGATTTCGGTTTATCCAAATGGATGTGTCAAGTAAAATTAAGGCCACTTAGACTTACGAAAGTTTCCACCAAATTCCACATAGTTTTTTTTCTTTTTTACATAACTTATGCTAACTTGTGGTTAAATCTGACTATTTTTGCTTCTAAGGTAGGCTCTGTGAGAGTCGTACAGCTGTTCATATTTAAGCTGGCTCTTGTACCAGAGCACAGCACTCCAAAGATGTAATTAATGGCCATGTGGAACAGGATGACTCACCATCTCTTAATAGTCACAAGTGCTACAGGCATGAGCAAAACAGGCAAATCACACAAAGTGGTTATCAACATGTCCTTCTCACAGCCCCGTGTAGGAATGCATTTTGTGCCCTACAAACTACAGAAAATTTGTTTCCAAAAGGTTTGAGATACTTCGGTGAATGTTACCGACATTATTTTGTGCACCCTTCTAGCTCTAAAGTACATTTGCTACAACTACATACATGGTACTCACAGCTCAGGAACAGTTAACCTGGGCAGTCTTGCTGAGAATCAGGGCATCCATAAGTAAAGGAAGTTTAAGCCAAGAAAATTAGTTGTTTTTTGGGGGTTTTCTTAAGCAGAACTAAAACCAAAGCAGTATAAATAAGCTGATTTGTCACATATACACAAATATGATCATTATCGTTCCACTCACTGGTAAAAGACTGCTGTCCCAAACCATTTCAGGAGCAAACCACAAACTCCCTAGTTGCCAAACACTGGGTGGACCTACAAACCTAACAGTAGTGACCACTGTCCTAGTGAGAGGATTTCCCTCTGGCATTCTTAAAACCCTTGAGTCCTTGCAGTAGGCATCTTTTTCTATCTTTCTCACTTTGATCCTTTCAATATATTCTAACATGGCACTGTTTAACAGCCTTCATACAGCTGAAAAAAAATCTAACAAAAATAATTTCTTCTTGTTTGTTTCTCTCTTTTTTTTTTTTTCACAGCCAGCACAGAATAAATTAATCCTCCATGAACACTTGCTATGAAGCATCTCTATATCACTTTCACTTTGACTTCACCTTTTTCCTTCACAGAAGCAAATGAGCAGAGAATACATTTATACACTTGAATAGAGAAAACTAAACAGTTCAAGCATTCTGTTCAATCATCCATATAAAAAAAGAAAAGTAGTCAAAAAATAGGTTTCTTCACATCAGGCATCTCACTTTTTGTTTTTAAAAGTACTCAAGAGAAAATTCTGAATCAAAAACTTCATGTCAGATCAAAAGAAGTGGTGATGGACCTGAAACAAATTGCAATGCACTTGAAACGTTCATTTCTGAAATGTTTTTTCTCTTTTTCAGAACTGCCAACAAACTAAATAACAATCTGTTCCTTGCAATCTATTGTGCTCTTAAATTTTGCTGCACTAGCGCATTAAAATGCAAGTGTCTTAATCAATCAAAAATGACTTCTCAAGGAGTTCTATTCCTTGATCATAAGCTTATCTCTACTGAGAGGTGGCTAAAGTCCTTTTTATATCTTTCATATTAGATAAAAATATAAAACTTTTGTTTCACTTTGACTCTGTCGTTTAGTTTATTTAACATAGGGCTAACTCCAGCTTATTGTTTTTACGTAAAATGACATCAGGAACAATAACATATTTAATCAGGAAAAAATACTGAATATTTACTACAAAACCAAATGAGTCTTCCTGCAGTGGGATGATTCTCTTGTTTATGAATCCCACATGACCACCATGTTTGAATGACTCAGCTTTTTTTGATATCTCCTAGTCACAGGTCTGCAGCTGAGAAGCCTAAAATACCTTTCTCTTTCCACTCTCAATAAAAATGTAAAAGGCAAAAAATCTTCCTAGAAACTGTTTAAAATATTAAGCCTACAACAAAAGATATTTTTTCCAAGAACTTGTTGTAGATCCCCTTTCCTTGGACTGATAGGGCTCACGTAATTTTTAGGTTTTAAGAAAACTTTTGACCCTTGTGGATAAATGCCATCCTCAGCACGAGTGGGTGAGCTCAGTACTTTTGGAGGGGTTTGCAGACCATTGGAAACTCTTGAAACAAAATATCGTTTTCTAATGAAGTGATTTCTTTGTGGCTATTTATAGCTCTGTAGTGCTCTGTGCTCCCTCTGCGCGCAGGAGGAGTTCCCTCAAGGTGACCTTCACCACAGACAGCGTCTCCAGGAACAGATCTCCAGCCACCAGCATCACCGCGTTACTTGCACAATGGCAAGCCTCAGGAGGGAAGATGAGGATCAACATTTCCCTTTATCCACTAGAGACTACAAGTGCACACGTGCTCACCAGCTGAAGAGCAGACCTGCTAAGCCAAACTCAGGACCCCTTTCCCTGAATACTCACTAACCAGATACCAAGTTCCATTCACAGGTCACTTGCTCCCTGCAGTCCACAAAGCAGTACTGATCAAGGCAGCTTGGAGCAAGGGAAAGGAGGAACAGTTCCTGCCATAGTCCCCACATCTTGGCATCTATCATGTTAGCAATGCTATAGCATAGATTCACAGGGACTCTCATAATCTCTTTTTTTTTATTATTTTAATTTTCTGTGGGTATAACAGGTTACAATTAAGCCAAAAGGTATTTTACTTTCACTGATGCTCTCAGTGGAAGGCATGTTTATATCAAGAGATCACTTTGTATTCTTAAAATTAACAATCTGTCTAATCACGCTCTAGGGCTTTACAAATCCTTCATGCATAAAATTTGTCATTAACCATTAATTTCACTACCAGCAGCATGCTAAAGCTCTGAAGAGTTATACCAGGAATAGATAAGAAACAATATCACTGCAATAGGAGGAAATCCCCAGACTCATCGCTTGGAGCAGCTCTGGAGGCAGGGCTTCAGGTTCCTCATTTTGCCCTCACATAACTACACAGAGGACTATTACCCTGGTAAAACCAGTGCCATAAAAAGCATGGAATTTCATCCCACCAGAGAAACAGGGGTCTTATTTTTCTCAGGGCTCATTTTACACTCTCCTAATAGTCTGAAAACTTCAATCACTAAAACATGAACAAATCTAAAGTAAACTAAATACTGTGTATATATTACCCCTTTTCAGACTGCCTTGCATTTAAGTCAGAGTGCTCAGAAATATTTCCTCTGTCTTTTCATTGGACAAAGACTAGAAAAGTTCTCTTTATGTTTCAAGGGATAGTTTAGTCTCAAATTAGTGAAATATTGGAAGTAAAGCAAAAGGCTGTATTGTGCAACGGTATGTTTGGAACAGAGCTAGTGAAAAAATTGGTGTTCTTACAAAGTTATTGCTTTTCAATTTAAAAAAGAACTTCACCAAATGCTTTTGGGTGCTGTCCATAAACACAAAAAGCTGAATCCTTCATCTGATTGTCACTGGGATTTTGGTACGTAAATCTAGATCAATCCCAGAACTACTGAATTATGTGAAGGTTTGATTTAATTCTGCATTGTATTCTTGAAGCCTACAGGGCTGTGTCAAGTCCAGACTTGCTTTGCACAAGGGAAAAATTATGCTTGTACAGTACAAAGGATACGCAAGTTCCTGTCATTTTCCATCCCTCTGCCCCAGACCCACAGATATCCTTTGTTTCTTCTCTATGGGCTTAAACCAGCTACTAATCAGAGATAATTTCCTGTGGAAGATGATGTTAGAAAGACATCAATTAATGCAAAGCCTAAAATCCCAATCCAAAATGATCTCTAGCAATTAAATAGGTTCCAGAAGGGTGCTGGAGAGTATGCCACCACAAACACGTATAGCATCTGACTCTGTGCCATAAATGCATGCACCAGCTATAACAACGGGACAGGAATTGCCACATTTAAATATTTAATAAAATATTAATCTAATCCATGTCCCAACTTCCTACACATAGGAAGCCTTCCCTCATTTCTGTGGTGATGAACTTATACTATGAAACTGGAAACCTAATTGCACTTGCTTGTCACTGTGACAACAGAATATCATTATAGCTATCACCAGCCAAAATAATGGGACAGCTGTTCTTAAAAAATAAAAAAAAAAGTCTTCTTACTTGACTGGAGATGCTTTGATAGGAAGGAATTCAGAAATTTAACCATTAGCCTAAACAGAGAGGAAAAAGGAAGAGAGACACTGTTTGCTCAGAATATTGGGGAATATTGCAGAAACATGCATTGAACAGGGAGTGAAAATATAGAATTTAATTTGTTAATCTAGCACTGATATTAACATTTAGATATTAGTTCAGAGGAAAAGCAGAATTATAAAGAAGCCTTTCTCAGTTGCATTACTATGTCTGGATGGATAAATCTTAAGACAACATGAATTTGGCTGGGGACAGTGTGAAAATGTCTAGTGACAAGAAAAGAAAAAAAGAGGAAACATATGGGTGAAAAGAAAGAAAAAAAAAACCAAACAGAAACAAGAGAAGGTTACTACCCTTCTTGCCTTTTAGTCAGCTCCAAAATACTGTCAGCTCTCCACCCCCAAAAATGTGTTAGACTGTTTCCTAGCACAGCACAAGGCCCTGCTGTATAAGCAGCAGGAACAAGGCAATGGCAGAGAGGCGGTAGCAGAAGCAGGACAAGAGCCCCCAAGGCAGCAGTAGTGGTTTCAGCACCTGCTGCATCTTCTCTCCTCACCAAACACAAAGCAATAGGGAAAGGAAAAAAATCCCAAACATTTCTTTTCTTCTTGGCAGATGAATCCTTTAATTCACCACCCGCTGCCAAATTCTAATAGCAGTATGCAACATCCATGGATGCATTGCAGGAGGCCAGTGAGGAAACGATGGAATCTCTGGCACCAGGAACTTCTGCTTAGCAAAAGGAAGCGATAAGCGGCCCAGTGGCTCCCCACAGTTTGGAAGCAGCCATCAACAATCTTCTACACACTATCCCTGACTCAATTAAAACATCAGATTGTGGCATTGCTGGTGATCCAGGCCCAGCAACAGCACTTCGTTGGGAGGCTGGGGAGGCAAAAGCAAAGAGGTGCTCATGGGAGATCAAGGCCTGACCTGTTCCTCCTCCTGATGTTTTGGATATAGGAAGAACAGGGCCAGAATTTGTCTGGTGGGGAGTGGAGAACAGCAGCAGCAAGTCATAGAGTTAGGAAGAGAGAGAGAACTTGTCTCTTACCTGTCTTCTTGATTCAGGCAACTTTTACACCCAAATTTTAAAGGTGTGCTCTGGTAGAGTCACTCTAAGCACCAAGGTAGCACATGGCTTAGAGCAGCTCCCAAGCAGGAAGCATTCAAGAAAATGGAGATGAGCAGACCCACAGGGCACATGTGAAGCAACCTCTCTGGCTGATTCTGTCACTGCCAGCAAAAGGGTCCACAAGAGCGGGGGGAAGGAACTGAAACGGACATATGGCATTGTGCCATGATCCCTGAAGGCGGACACCTAAAAGCCAAACCACGAAAAAAAAGAAGAGAATAGCAGAAGAATCAAGCCCAAATACACCACAACACCAAATGTGCTCATTGCTTTTGGAAAACTGCATAAAAACTAAAAACAGCAGAGATATTGAATGAATCTTACTCAAGAATTTTGAAATACTTACATATATCACTTTCATATAAAAATGATCCCCTTATGAAAAATAAGAAATACAAAACATCTGTAAAAGGCCTTTATCATTCAAATGTCAAGTTTGCTTTTGATCATTTCTAACACATCATTAATTTATCAACACAATTATACATTAGCAAATTATGTGCAAATAAGGAGAATTGGTAATATTTTCTATGTGTGTACACTGCACTAAATCTATCTTTAGTCTGCAATTTAGGCTAAACTGCTTCAAATACCATAGCTCCTGGAAAACTGGTCTCATAACCTAAAAAAATTCCTTTGCTATATGCATTATATGCATATGCTTTCTCACTGCTCTTCTCTTCTTTGGAAATGAAAGCCTCTGCAGAGGATGCGAGGTATGGTGATAGGGCATTACTCATCCTCTCCCCTCTTCCCCGTAAGTAAATGGTTTAATTACAACTGATCTGTGAGGAAGACGAAAAAGAGGTATTTTTCTACCCTTTCAGTAAGTCAAATTAGGTCAGCAAAGGACCCAGGAAGCACAAGGGCTGCTGAAGGAAAGATAAGGGTAAATTGCACATCCTAGAAGGTAGGTAGACAACTTAGAAGTTGTCATAAACCATCAAAAACCTCCAAAGTGCTCCCAGACTCATTTCTGGGGCCTTCCACCAGGGGACTGTGCATGATCCACGGTGTTGCAACAGTGTTAAACACACACAGCCCTCCCAGGGGAGGTACCTGGGCATTCCCACCTGAACTTGACCACATATTAACCTATTGAACTCTGTGTTTCATGGGCCTCCCTCACCCCAGACAGATCAAGACTGCAACCATCACTTCGACCAACAACGCCATAATCACAACCATCAAGTCTCGTCACTCAATCCAATGGGTGGTGATATCTTTCCTCTTCTCTATCTACTCTTATCCTTCCTTTCTCCTTTTTTTTTTCTTATATATTTTCTTAAGGGACTTCTATATCGTTATATTACTATAGATAATAATAACAAAATGGCTACATACCTCCTTTCCATTGCAACCAAATGGCTCTAAAATAAACCCTACACCCACACCCATATATGTACACACATATACATGCATAAACACTGGTCATGCAGTGTCATTTCATTCTAATCTGCCCCCCCAAGGGATCTATTAAGAGCAACTTCAGTTACCCTTGCCTTCAGGAGTGGGTCGTCTCTTCCTCCCCCCCACTCCTTTATTTTCCAAGCTGGGAAAGACTCCAGTTCCTAGGCCAAGCAAGAGACATGGTGCATGCCATGTCACCAGTCTCACTCTGAGAGGCAGACTCTGAGGCATATTCCTGCCGCAGAGTCTAGACATAGCCAGGGAAACAGCTTGATTAGAGTAATTGAGCAGTAAAATGCTTCATGAGAGTCGAACGTCTCTGAA
This sequence comes from Melanocharis versteri, assembly GCA_013397845.1. Classification (NCBI taxonomy): domain Eukaryota; kingdom Metazoa; phylum Chordata; class Aves; order Passeriformes; family Melanocharitidae; genus Melanocharis; species Melanocharis versteri. Next base: position 847,544 of record VZTG01009080.1, read on the forward strand.
AGCATACAGGACAACAGAAACAGATTGAGACCAGTGCTGTGTCCTTAAGCAGGAAGAAAAACAAAACCAAGATAAATTAATTTCTGATACTAGCTGGCGCATAAAGCTTGCTCTGTCTTGTTTATCTTAATAGCTTTTCAAGTCAAGCAAGAGGTAAAACTATGCAGCAGAATTACAGGAATTTGAGGAGTACTGCACGCTACCGGAAAACAAATCATTTTGGAGGAGACACAAAGCAGATAAGAGCAAAACAGACACAAAGTGTTATAGAGCTTAGAAGCCTATCTCACAAATGCAAAAGGGAGGGAGGAAAAGGGATGAGCATGCTCAGGGGAAATCCCATCATGGCAGATCTGGCAGGCGGATCACTTCCAAGCTCCAAGTTTAACACATGACCACACAACTGGAATCTGAGTAACAGAAGCCACAGAGTCTGTACTGAAGCTGAAGGAGGACTCCAAAGTGGCATCCTAGCACACCTGGGCATGACAAGGCAAGTCAAACAATCTTATAACATGTGTGGTACAAGAAAGAAAAAGAACGAGGCCCGAGTTATTCCACTAGCTACATCGGCACACATGGTGTGCCCAGAGAATATGCCAGATTAAAGAAATTTTACACACTACAATGGAAGTGGCTTGTGGCAAAATCTTAAAGTAAAACAAAAGGTTTTAGTTAATCACAAATGTGGGGACAAGTACCACCAGTAGTAACATTGACACTGAAAGGGAAGACAAGGGTGGGCAAGAAAAGCTGGGGGGTGAGTGTGATGCTCTGATAAGAAGTTCTCCCATATGACAGAGTCTGTCTCTGCAGACACCTATCATTTCATATATTCTCAAATATACCAAATCAATATGCAGCCTCTTTCTAACATGAAAGCGTGAGACAAATGGTCTGAGTAAGAAAGAGGCATCAGGCCACAAGAAAGAACAGAGCAGAGAACTGCAGAATAGAAGAAGTAAAATAAGAGGAAAAGTGAAATTACGAAAGAAAACAAGAAGTACACTGCGGCATGAGAACAAAACTAGTTCTATCCAATTTATGCAGCAATTCAAGTTGCTGTTTTTTCAGGCTTGGCCTCTGGAGAAGCTCAGTCCCCAGAGCAGTAACACATAGATTTGGACCAGTTTTCAAAACCTGGGAAACAAAAGCAATTAAACTTTAGTTCCACACTCACCACACTAAGGAAGCAGCTTTTTGGGCAAAGACAGGGGAGGCAGCCTTGAGCATGCAGATCCATCCTAAGCAGCAACACCTGAAGAACAAGCACACCCCTTATGAACGAAGGAAAGGCTGGGCTTTCTCTGCCATGGTAACCCTTACATTCTTTCCATCTCCTAAATAAAAGAGTTATACAGCACACAGGGGAATTACTGTTACAGGAGTAGATGCTTTAAAAAAACAAGGCATGTTCTGGATGGCCCTAGTAAAAACAAATGCTCTAAATCACTTACAAATAGAGATCCAATAAAAGACTATATGCCCTGGTAGAATAACATTTTTTGGGTATTAAAGTGTGCTTTGAACAGTTTTCTGCAGTACTTCAAACAGCATAAAGCTGCATTTGGATTGCTCAAGGACAAAGCCCTCAATGAAAGTCACAGACTGCAATACTTCTAAACACTGATCTCCTCGACAGGAGGGTGAGCCAAAGGAGTCTCTTCCTGAACGCCTGCAGCCTCCTTGCCACCTCTCCTCCTCTGTGCATTTAGTAAGGAAAAAAAAAAGAAAAGAAAATAACTGCAAAGTCAGAGCTAAAACCTCCCTTGAAATCGAATTCTGATTATTTTTTCAGCATGTGCGTATATATCAGGGACAAAGAGACCTTCAGCAAAGTACCAACTAGTTGTACTGCCACAGAGCCATTCCCAGCCCAGAGCTGCCATGGATTTTGGTTAATATTGAGCTCCTGTTTTCAAAATAGCAACAGCAACACCATTTTCTATCATGCCCTCACCAACCATTTTGCAAATGTTTGCCAGACAGAAGATTTTCTTCAAATTCCTTTGTGAGTCAAGTTGGGTGCAATATACCAGACTAAGGAATATAATTTCGTTTGGAAAGGTTATCAGCTCTCTAATTTCTATTCTGAAAGCAGATCATGTTGCCATCTACTTTTAACCAGACACATCACTATTGGGTTTTTTTTCCTCCCTCTCCTTTTCTTTCTTTTTTTTTCTTTTCTTTTCCTTTGTTTTCTTTTTAATAATTTTTCCTTTAAAACTTCTGAATCTATATCAGGGATATTGTGCAAGAAACACTATTATTATGAATAGGTATCTGTGGATGCCCAGTAAAGGTAGAAACCCATTCAGTCACAACTCACCTGTTCTCTCGTGCAAAGTTTCTACAGTTAAGAATTTTTTTTTAAAGCACACGGAATTAACACAACTTCTACTGTACAATTTTTTATATGTACTCACATATAAATTGTTACTATTTATGCAGAGGTTTAATTGCTTCTGCCCTCTCATGAGTACAGGAGTCAAAGCTATTAGTGTAAACAGATTAATGTGAATTCTATAAGCTATAGTATTTCAATAGCTCAGTCACCAGTTTTAATTAACACCAGACAGAGGTCAATTATGCATGTGTTCTTTGCCTGTTATTTATTTGCCGTCTAGAAAGAGTATGCACCAAGTAAAGTTAGAACAGTCAAGAAAACTTCAGCACCTAACAATCACTTGGCTTTGAAAAGAGAGAGCATTATACACAACTGACTGACATCCACTGATTAAAGACTGAAGTTAATTTGCCGTATCCCAGATCTCATTCTATTTTTCTGAGAACTTCATACTTCTTCCTAGAGAAGAAAATAAAAGGAAAGAGGAAGAAAAAAAGTAACAGCTCCAGAAGTAGATAATATGCACATTGAATTTGAATATGTGTATATCTACAGCAGAATTCCTAAAAACGGCTGGCAATGATACAGTGATTCCAGTAGTCCTCTATCATTTCAGGAAGCCGCAAATACCAATGATTCACAATGACAAATATGTAATCACCTGTGAAGTGCTTTTCTACTTGACTTGTCCATGTTTGCAGGTCTTACTCCCTAAGAAAAGGTTAAATTGGCTGATTTCTGACATCTGCACTAAGAGCAGCTGCCTTCCAGGAACAGAGCACTTTAATCTTGTCAAGCTTTGTATTCAGCACCCGTATGAATCCAATAACCCGTTATACACACTTGGTTCTTGCTTCAGTGTTGTCAGCATGGAGATAACACCCCTGCCTCTCCTCTCCAACTCAGCAGGACCAGTTGGGCAAATCAGTCACCACTGAACTCAGTTTTGCCTTAGTGAATTCCCAACAGCAAGCAGAAGGCCAAGCTCTCTGCCACGTCTGCCGTGTCTGCCATCATTCAAGTTAACACCAGAGAATATCTGTGAGCTTAGCGAGCGAAACGAGGCGGCTGCCAGGCTGCACCTTCCCCAGCCAGCAGCACGTACCCCGTGCATCCAGCTACACCCCTCACACCCAGGGCGCTGATGAACTGCTGACAGCTCGACAGCAAACCAAAGATTATCTTCTCGGTTCAGATGCTCATGATGAGCATTTTTGTTTTGGAAAGTATTCAAGCATATGAATAGCATTTAAGTGCTTTTTTAACCCTGAGCCCCATCACAAGAGTAAATCAGTGAATAATTGCCAAGGGGAGTGTTGAGACCAGCTTTCAAGAGTTTTTGCCCTTCACAGAACATTTTGAGTTGGGAGAAGTTAAAAGAGCTTCTGGACAGAAAATAATGCCAAAAGAACAAACCATGAACAGAAACAGAAGGATCTCATAACAACACTAACTGGCTACTATTATGCAGAGTACTAATCTTCAATTTTATTCCAACACCTGGAGCACAGCGCTGTTGAAAAGGGACTATATTGGATTCAGTTTCTTATGGCCTATCAGGTACTCAGGAATTTCAGGCTAGCCCTAGATGTGCAGGCCAAAGGTAAGGCACTAGAAATTTCCAAGTTTTAGCCAATAACATCACAAGCTTCTCTGCAGTCAAATTCACTATGTATTCTAAAGCTGTTTAAAAACTGATTTTTCATTGCTAATGTTAACGTAATTACCCCATTTTTATGCTCACCTAATGTTATCTCTTAATCACCCAGAGAAAAATGGCTGCAGCAAGAGAACATATCCCCATTAAAAAACCCCACACTTATCAAAGACAGAACATTATGAAGAATTTAGTAAAGCTTTTTTTTCCATCAGTTAAATGATTAACAGTATGACACTGGATGTAGAAATTAAATAAAATACTATACCACCCTAAATTATTTACTAAGTTTACTCCATTAGAGGAGGATATTACCTAACACTATTTTACCTTCCTGGGATTATTTCTTTTCTTGGTTGATGATGGGAAGAAAAAGAAAACTCATAAGAGTCTTTCATTTTAGAGTAGGAAAAACTGTGAAACTGAAAGGGTCAGGAGTCATGCCATGTGCATAGCAAGACAAAAATATTCTCATGGTCTCCCTGCAAAGGGGTGGTTACAGTCTCTGATAGCTCCCCCTGAGCTGGGCTGCCTTGCCACCATCCTAATTTGGCCCAGTGAGCAAATACCAAGCAAGCCAAGAAACCTTGCCAGCACCACCTGCCAAAGACTTGTGTCACTCTGTGCCTGTGAGGCTCCCCCACCCTGCATGGGCAGAAGCATCAGGCATGAATTGGACAGATGTGATAGAGACCTAGAGAAAAAAACCTTCCCTAGATGACCTGGGAGACAATCTCTAAATCACTTCATTTATATAACAAATGTGTTGTTTACGAGATGTCCAAGATTTGTTTTTCCACTTCTACATAATAGATACTTCTATATTATACATAAATAGCTTCACCCAAGCACAAAATAATAGGATGCAAGGATCAAAAGCATCCACAGTCTCAGCACTGCAATTCAGTGAGAGTAATGAGTGTGTAGGGAGGCAAAGATTGAGAAAAAGGCAAACCAGGGATATCTTTTACTGGCCATCAGTACAAATAGCTAAATAGATTAAAGGCTTCTGGATTAAATTGTAAGGTGGAAACCAACATGCATCACTGGACAAGTTAGCTAGACATTTAGCGTAGGCTTGACTTTATTAAGAATCAAAATACTGGAAGCTCAGGTCAGACTGAGCATTAGCAACTTCTAAGAATTCAGCCTATAAACAGAATAACCTTCTGAGAAAGCAGAAAAAAATGCAGACCATAGGAAAGGCTTTACAATAATTTGAAGATAATTCCCAGAACAGAACATAGACTGACTTATATAAGCAAACACTAGGAAATTAAGAAATCCAGTGATGAAAGGTAGATGGCAGCAAGTATTTAATTAATGAATAAGGGAGAATACTGTGTAATGCTAGAAAAAGTTGCATTAATTATAATGAAGTCATTTTAGAAGGATCTCTCTAGGAGAGGCTCACAATTGACCCAGAGATTGTGTGCGCACATGTCCTGACAGTGGGTCGAGATCCTGCCAGCACTGGACATTACCTGTGTAGGTTGTACACACACACATATGATTTTTTAAAACTGTGAGGGGAAATACTGGTGCTCCAGCCAACAGGAAGGACTAACTAGCCTGTAGCACTGCTGTGTCTGCAGTCTTTGTAGCTCAAGCAAGTACAGGGAAAATTGAAAGGCAGGAAAAATGCAAGGAGACAAAGCCAACGTGCATCTATGGAGCAGAGTGCCAAATGGAGCAGAGTGACAAGCACAGCACAGAGCAGAGTTGCCCAGAGAAGCTTGATGGTATCAACGTTCTTCTGGTACAGTCTTCATACAGCATGACAAACACTCTTTAGAGGCTGCAGTTGCATTCATACAACAGACTGGAAAACCTCCCACTCTGAGCTGAAAAGAGGGAAGGAACAGTTCTACTTAAAGTAACTACCCTACGAGTTCATCCTGAGTATCTGTTAAACTACAGAGAAGAAGGAAAGCACAGAAGCAAGTTTCAAATCAAAACCATCTGCAGTGAATTGGGATAGAGTTGTGAGGGGCATCAGTAGCAAACAGTGTTCTCATTTTTCAGGAGCATGTGTCTATGCCAGACTCCCCATCATCTTTCAAGATCTCAAGCTTGCCAGCTGCTAGGAGAACCTGATCCCCTTCTTTCTCCTCAAGCAGAAAAGAAGATGTTTCCCTAGCCTGTCCCATCACTAAGCCTGTCCTCTCACTTCTCCAGGCATGGAAAACATGTTCTTGAACTCACCTTGACATGCTTCTCACACATTCACCTTCCCAGGCAAGAAATCATTTCCTGAAAACATTCTCCCCTTTCCCCTCCAGAAAATAAATCCCGTTTATTTCAGCCAGCTATACGGAGTGATAATACAGTGGTGTCTCTATATCTGTAGTAATACACGTTCCCATGTCACTCGCCAGCACTCCCTCTCCTTTGGCTTCAGTACAAGCTTTTCTCATCTTTTCCTGGCTGGGGAAAAGGACTTAAAAACCCAATTGCCACCCTTGCAGGTGTGCTTGGTACATGTTGACTGGTAACATCTGTAGGTTTTGGCTCCCTTCAAACCCAGGGAGGGTTCCTCTTCTGACTCGATTGTCACATTCACAGTTCCACTTTCTTGAGCAAGTCTGGTATTTAAAGAGTCTGGAAGTTACCAACTATTTTCCTCCCATTGGTAGTGAATTAAGCCCAGATACTTGCTGGGTCTGTGTAACTGCATTTGGTGATAAATTCCCTAATGAACGTTTGAAAAAAAAGAGCCATAAACTCCAAACACTATTGTCCAGAAAGTTGGAAAAAAATTCCAAGAGACAACCAAGACCTCTTCTGCATTTCACTTGTACCACTGTCCCTGACTTTGTATTACTGGGTGTTTTCTGTGATCAGACATCATTAAAGAAATAAAATAATTATGCTGCCCATCCAAATTACTGCACAGAAAGATCTTATGCAGGCATCAAGGATGCATTTGACAATCGTGACACAAAAATGCACTTTCCCAAATACATTGTTGTCTACCTAAGTGACTGGTAGGACTGGAAAATGCATTGAGCTGTAAGGAAGAAATGGAGGAAGTGTGAATTGAGGAACATCATGAAGAGTTATCCTTGCAGACTCATAAGACAAGAGTTGCAGAAAAATATACACTAGAATAATATAGAATAGATTAATCCTATGTGATGATATTGTTCAGAGATATATAATCTCTGAAGAAACTATTTGAGGCTATTTAACAAAAATGAAATATCATATATATAACTTTAAGACTGAATTTCCAAATACAAATCTCTAGTTTGGGGGTAAAAAAAGAAAAAAACCAAACAACCTAAACCAAACCAACCAAAGAAAACCACCAAAACCAAAACAAAGAAGCCCGAAAGAAAAAACAACTCACCATGCTTAAGGCCTTACCACAAATTTTGTTTGCTAGCATCTTTCTAGTTCAGCCCCAGTCTAAAGCTCAGTCTAAGTATTTGAGGTTGAGCTGACAAGAAAATAAAGTTCTAATAAAAATAGAACAACATTTGGTAATACATCACCCCGAAAGTGATGTATTAAATCATGCAGGATCATACCCAAGTGTTGTTTGGATATGAAATTCAAAATATCAGATTAGTTAAAGGAAGAGGAATGCATGTGGAAGAGAAGAGAGGAAGTAAGGAAAGAAATCAAAAGACTTCAGCAAACATTGCTTGATTTCTAGCTGATCCAAAGAACAGCAAGAGCAGAATATTTTTGAGATACTGTCTCAGTCTGTTAATCTCCACATCTGTCCTCCTGTCCACTGGCTCCTGTCTTCATGAAGAAATAATTTCAGCTGGGTTTGACTTTCTTCTTGAAATTCTGTGCATCCAGCCTTGCTTCCTGATACCATCCCACTATTTGCATTACGAAAGAAGTTCCACAGTGATCACAAAAGCTACAGTTGCTACGTCATGTTTTTCCACCTTTGATGTCTCTATTTGAACTACATTCAAAGGTTCCGACAGACAGAAGGGCAGCCATAGGAATAAGAGAAAATCCATCTTTTTCTCTAATTTGTACCCTAAATTAATTATGTCTTGTTTTCACTGCTTCTCTCGCTTCATATGACTTGCATGGCACAAGTCAGCTGTCTTGCAAGGGCTTGGGAATATTTGCAGCCATCAGATTGAAGACAACACAGCAGAAGTCAAAGTGGCACAACACTTGATCATTTAAAATCTGTCAAATGGAGGGTGGTAGTTGAGGCCAGAGCATCAAAGAAAATTTTTTGAGATGCTGGGAAGAAACTGCTGATCCTCTTTCAATAACAATGGCTTTGCTGCAATTTAACACAGAAAAGGAATGATACACTGACCCCTTGAAAAAAGTCTGGCTTTTGCCCTGACTGACAATTAATCAAATGCTGAAAAGCACCTTGAGTGCCCTCACAGCAGAAACCTCATTTATACAAGAGGCAGCAGCATTTGAGCAGTAGGGTTCAAAACTATGTGGAGAAACAAACCCAAGTGGTTAGTCTGCTACCAAGCTAAATAGAAGGTTCTTGAATGAAAACAAAATTACAAAGTAAGTTGACAAAGTCCCAAAATCTCTCCATCATGTGAAATAATACCCTCATAAAATCTGGAAGGCCATCCAGAATGCAGCTTTATGGGCAGCCTCTCCGCCTCCATCAGGAAACACTATTTGCAGTTATTTCTCTCGCGTTCAATCACTTGCATCCAGTAGAAAATTAATAATGTAGTCTCACATATTACAATTGACATTATTATGACCCTCACAGAGACCAAAGGATTTCTTGGCAATATTTATTCCTCGAAAGAAAACATTTGGATTAGGTCAGTAGGTTAAAGCATGGTGTTAATAAAGGTTGTGTGCTCAATCCCTATGTGGGCCGTTCAATTCAGAGTTGCATTTGATGATCCTTGTGGATCCCTTCCAATGCAGAGAATTTTGTGAACACTTCCCTTGTTGGATGGCTTTCAATTACTCCACTTCATTCCTAACTCCAGAATCCTAAGCACTCTGAAAGTCCTTTCCCCATAACATCATATTTCACTCTTCTGTTCCTCTCTGGACATTTCTCCTCCTTTGTCCTAAACCAGCAGTTCCCTCTACACTGTCAAAGCCATCATCGCTCGCTGTACATTGGCACAAGGCTCAGTTAAAAGCTCACAGTACATCAAAGATGGGTCACTGTGGTGAGGGGAGTTCATTATGATCACAGGAAATGAATCATGGGAAAATTAAGATCAGAAGAGACATCAGGAGGTCTCCAGTCAGATTACATCCTTTTTTATTGTGCTTCTACAGCTCACTACAGAAGATCCCGTGCCCATCCTCTTGATAAGCTCCTCAGATGTATTGACAGGCTGGTATGAGGTCCTCGTGAAGTTCTCTTTTTAACAGGCTGCACAGGACAAGTGCTCCAGTGTCTTAAGGGCCACCTGCTAAACTTACTCCAGTTCATTAACATATTTCTTATATTTGAGGTGGAGCAGGAAAATATTACTCTAGGTTTTGCCTAACAAATGCTGAGTAGAGAGGGATAATCACTTCCCTCAATCTACTGGCAGTGCTTGCCAGTCTCAGGTGACTTCAGTACTCACTGAAATGTGACTTTCTGCCCTTCATTAGCCAGTAGGACATGGGAACTACCCTGCACTTGCAGATCTGCAGTTGGAAAAGCAGCCACTCTCCTGGTACAAAAAAATGACTAAGATTCCCGTCTTCTCCATCAAACCAAATGGTTTCTGGCTGCCTCTTCTCTGTGCAATTGGGAGTTCAGGCTCTCATCTCCACAGGGTCTCTGAAGATCCTCTCAGTCGCTTTTTCCTTCTTCCCTGATGGTGCACATTAGCTGACCTCCTCCAGACTGACCTCAGTGTAGTGACACAGGTCTTCTATCAGTGCTCACCTTGTGCAGGCAGGGACAGCATCTCCCTCTGCCCTAATTTCAGCAGGAGGCCCTGGGCAGCCCTCTGTCCCCAGCCCCGTAAGGCCGTGTCCTTCCTTTGGAGCCCCCTCAGAGCTCGTGCCTCGGCTGAGGGGCAGTGCTCCAGCAAACACTGGAGACAGTGCTCTGTGACAGTCCTCCTCTGTAGGAGTGCTTGACACCGTGCTGGGTCCCATGGTGTCGAGCAGAGTCAAACCACCAGGTTTGGTTAAGCAAGTGCAAACTGGAACCAGCAGTGAACATCAGGCACATCAGGCAGATTTTTTTCCTAGCACTTTTGGTCCTTCTTTGATTTTTAATATTTCTCTAGTAATTTTCTCATATTTTGTCAATTTATACAATCTGCAGGTATACTCTCCCAGAAGTCCATATGAAGGACTGTCTGTTCTTTCCACCCTGAATAGCTGTTACTGAAGAGAAAGAGGAGGTAAATACTAAGAACAGGAGATCATAACTGAAGATACACTGAGAAACATTATCTTGAGTCTATATCAACTAGACTCTTAGGTATATAAACTCTCTATACGTGCTATTCCATTCTATTGGTAACCACATTAAAATGGTGCAAATACAGGAGGGATGATAAGAAAGTTATCAAGCAGCCACAAAATTTCAATTTCTAGTATTCAAGGACAACTGGATGCACTTCTTAGGCATGATTTCCATTAAATAAATATTTAAGATAAAATATACACTTGCTTTTCAAGTAGTAGATGCAGTGAAATGCCTCTGAAAAAAAGCACAGCTTCCCACTATTGTTGCTGGACTCCAAGCATATCTGTTCTCCTATAATTAATAATTATTGACATCACATTTAATTGGTATTCTTATTTTGCCAATGGCCTGCTGAAGACTTATCATATTAATTAGTAGTAATGAGACAGTTCTAACCACCTACTGTCATTAATTTCTTAAATATGTACAATAAGATGCACACTAATGGTGACAGGTATTTGGTACCTGCCCACATTCTGCCACTTTTAAAATTGCTCTGAAGTAGATCTAAGAGTTAATCATCATAAAACTGTACTTTTGAAACTGATGAAATACAGCCCTTTCAAACAACATATTTCTGAATTGAAGCTGAAACTTGTTCTTTTATGAGAAGGCAGAATTCGTCTGTAGACTTACGGATCTTGTTATCCATCCAGAAAGGCTGAAGGATTCTATCCAGCTACACGTTTTGCTGAAACCCACTGAAGGCTTCAGCCAGAAACAAAAGTCTCCCGAGTTCTCCTGGATTTAAAGGAGTTTTGGGTCAAAAAATCCTATGAGGTATGAGAGGCAGTCCTACACCTAATAACACAGAGGGGAAACATCCATAAGCATTGGGATATATTTATATTTGTATTTATTTATTTACCAAATAAGTAAATTCAAACTGCTTGGCCTGCAAGATAAAGACAACAGAATTAAACTTCAGCATTTCCACCATAGGAAACTCTTCCCCACATCTGCCCAGAGCCAGGCAGAAAGTGTCTGTCTTTCATTCTTATCTGTTGGAGCTTCTCCCCTTCTTACTATTTGGCTGTGCATGGATAAAAGGAAGAATAAACCCAGAATGAGATGTACGTACAATGCTGGGGTTAAAACTCTTGCTCTCATTCTTTCTTCATATAAATATTGATTTATTCATACATTTCACTTATACTGCAAACATTTAAAAATAGCAAAAGCTCCCCATGCCCCTTTGACTGTCATTGAAGCTCTCCATTGATAAGCAGTGGGGGTGATTCAGCACAGCAGGGATAGCAGTGTTACAGATGCTCACTGTGACCTGATGATTCCTCAGGGAACCGTGAAGGAAATTCATCTGACAGACGCAGGCTGCGTCCCACATTGCCACAGCAAACACAGCCTAATACAAGCAGGCAGCTGAATATAGTGACTGAGAGATGCGCAAGGAAAAGGGCATCCTCTGCATTCATCCGTGGTCAGTAAGAAGACACTATTAGTAGACAATATTAGAATGACTAAATCCTGCAGTAGGAAGGGTCTGGAGGTGAGAAAAGGAAAAAAGAAAGGAAGGGATTTTGTGCATAATTAGCCTCTGCCAGTAATCAGGTACAGCTTTCTGTATATACTCAGTCCACGTCCTTTCACAAGAAAGTCATTTTTGATGGAAACAGTTCTGTGCTTCATTTATTTTTAGGCAGTTGCAGATGGGAACAAGGTGATCCACAGCAAAAGGAAGCCCTGTGTAAAAGACACATTCTTCATTTGCACAAGAGGAAAATTTTTTTTTACGTGTAAGATGACCGTCAGAAAAATGGTCATTCCAGTATGCAACATCCTATCCATATACGGTTTGAAATTGTATCCTACCTCCTAGTTTGCTGGGTTAAAATATGGGTCTTGAGTCTACAAATAGATGATTGCATAGCCAAGCGCCTTCCTCTCCTCCCAAAGAACTTTTGGAATCAGGAGAGATATAGCCCACTCGAGTGAAATGTTCACACGAGGCTTTCAACAACCTAAGTCCCTACTTCATATAAGGGCCATGGAAAATGAGTTACAAACTGCTGGGCAAACTCTGAGTAAAGAATTTCCCCCCTCGTTAGATCTGCCAGTTAAGGAAAGTTCATAGTTGCAGCACACTTTCTTGCTCCTGACTGTCATTTTCAGCAACTCCATTCGCAGATGCAACACAAAAGTAAAGTTCAAGCCTGCCTGAATGAAGATATCATCAACCCCTAAACTAGAAATAAACAAATACACAGAACTTTCTAGATGATCTTTAAGGTCACTTCCAACCCAAACCATCCTCTGATTCAATGTCTGAGTTTTCAAGTCTTAGACAGGCCTGTACAAGAAAAAAAAGGCAGTTCTAAGAAAATGCTTTGAAAATACAACTCATCTACTCTGACCCACAAGATGTTGGGGTCTAATGAGTCACTCCTTTGCATTCATACTTATGGTAGTCACAGGTATTTGTCAGCCTGACAAAGACATTTTAAAAAGTTAATTATGCTTAGGAAGTTGCCTTTTTTAAAATTTGTTTGCTTGTTTGTTCTCCACTAGTAGCATTCAAACAGCCTGGATAAGAGCAAGTTGAAGACTTTGCCCACTCCTCTTCCAAAACACATGAGGAAGTCTCGCTCATGGCCATTTTCACACACTGTCTTGGAGATTTGTTATTTGTACAAACAGGTAGTTACTTACATTTAAGAACACCATGGTCCAGATGCAAAGGCTAAGAAATGGAACAGCCGTGGACTTCAGTAGCATTTCCACTGATCCCTGTCCACAGGCTGGGATCTCACATCTGAGTCAAAAGTGTCATAGGTACTTGGTACTATCCTTTGCCTTCAACTCTGGCCATCAAGCAAGAAATTCTTATATTTTTTAAAGAGAACAGATGCAGACGCACAAAAGCCCAAATTCAGACAGCCCAGCCTCTGCCTAATGACTTGCATTTAACTAATCTTGTGAATTCAGAGTCTCCACGGTCTAAATGCTCAGGGTGTGGGAGCATGAGGGAGGCCTCAGGCATTGTAGTAAGGTTTTCATGCATTTTGCTTCCCTCTTCTCTTTATTAACCTTGTTTACTGTAGCTGACTTTATCTTAAGAACCATGCTTCTGCATAGGCTTGCCTCCACAATAATTCCTCCAACGTGGAAGCAGCTTCTGGGCCATTGTCTGAGGGAAGAAGCAGAGGGATGAAAAAGAGCAAGCCGTGGAACTGTTTCTGCCCATCAGGACTGGCATGGAGAGCTGGAGCCATGGCTTTTGCCACCACTGGGAGATGGTGGGTATGATTAATGCTGCTTCAGGGGTGGTTGCCTCTACAGGAACAACAGCCTTTCTCCCCCACACCTTTACATCTTCTTTGCCTCTAGGAAGATGAACTGAGCTATGTTTGAAAACCAAATGTCATGTATAGCTAACACAACAGTTAAAAACCCCCAAAATTCAACCCCTGATGACTCTGCCTATGTCCCTTCGGTCCAAATAAGACAGAAGGACAAAGAAATTGAGATCAGACTAAGATGAGTTATACGGTGTGCAATAAAAAGTCCCACTGTAATGCCTTAAGCAGCACACTTGAATGCATTTTTTAAACCATGCTTTTTGATTAAATCCAGTAAGCCCTGTTTATGGAAGATGACACACATCTGAAGAGAATCTTTGTAAGTAAGATACGTAGTCTGTTACTCTTGGATAAGTGGTATTCTCATTCATTTGCTAAGATTTATTAAAAACACTATACAAAACTAATAGAAACCTCTTTTGATTTTTACCATAAAATTATTTTAATAGTCAGGAAACCTAGTGCAGTCATAGCATTATCCCAGGCTACAGTCAAACTAGATTTGGAAATTAACATTTCTAATTTTGAACTCAGCACACAAGGGAGCATCCTCTTCAGTTAACACCTTTTCCAGGCTCCATTTTGGATCCACACAGCTAAAACAACACATATGTACTAATACAAGATACTATATATGGTTTTCACAATTTCTGTTCAGGCACAGACCCTATGGATCCACGGCCATGAACTTCCACAGATGCACAGGGATTTTGAGCGCTTGCAGACCAAGACTCTTCAGCTTGAGGGATTTTAAGAAGCAGTTTATGAAAAGCACAGAGCATCTGCACTTGACAACTGAGGCCAGGCTTTCTTCTGAGACACTCTGGGCCTTCCCTAGGGGTCTGTCTGTGTCTATACTCCCACATAGTCATGCATGGACTTGTACAATACATCCTATAAACTCACAAGTATTTTTTCAGGAAGAAATTGCTATTCTGAAAATTTTAATGGAGAGAGATGTCACTTCTTACAATATATTGTTAAGTTGCATAGTAATATAGCACATAATTTTTATCAGCATTTTATCGTACACACTCATATATATATATATATCTTCCACATATATATTTTATTTTCCTGGAGCTGTCAAAATCAGTTATTTTCCCTGAAGACAATAATTAGAGATTAACAAAGCAGTTGGAATAAACCCCAGTCTCTCATTTGTCCAGCAAATCCTGCAAGGTTTCAGTTCTGCTGTGAGAACAGGCTGGTTTGTTTTTTTGCACACAGTTTCAACCCCAGACTCAAAACAGGTAAAATTAGCCCAAGACTGACTTCTCTTTGCACCTTTGAAGGAGAAATTTTGGATTTCAAGAGTGTAGGAACTGACCACCAGAGCCGTTTGTTGAGCATTGTGGCAAAGAGTTTGGTATGAAACTCCACCTCTGGAAATGAAGGAAGAAGTTACTGTTTCCACTCTCACTTTATAATGTTCGCAATTTCCTGCTAGACTTGTACTTCACCAGGTACCTTGTTCTCTTCTCCCCTGGCCTTTATGTAGGAAAATGCAGGAAAAGAAAGGAAGAACAACACTGAGGAATCACAGGTTCAATTACTGGACATGCTGAAGTGCCATAAGGCAAGCCATCACTGCAATATGATGACAGAACACTCTTTTCTGCAACAAGTACTTAGGGGGGAAAAATATACAACAATATTTTAGTATAGAGGATGGGAAACTTGAGATTTTATTTGCCTCCTGTTTTAAAACTATTTCAAACCATTCCTGGACCATGTTCTGGAAAGAACTCTTTCTTCAAAATCTGTTTTTTTCTTAGAAATCCTAAAATTACTTTAGCAAGGAGCTAGCGAGCAAGACACAAATACGTGCTATTGTCTAAAAGGACTGTACATTACTAACTGATGAGTAAAGGAAGGAGTCTGAAAGGGCTTAGAGAGTTGTCTCCCATGGCAAAAAAATACTGCAAATGTGTAGCAAGGAGTCCATTCTTTGAACCTGGTGCCTGACAGCAAAAAGCTGAAATTCAAGGTGTCGCGATCCGCTAACACGAGCGGGGGTCGTGATGATTCGTTACCTTGATCTCAGAGTGCAAAAGAAACTCAAA
>VZTG01009080.1:865988-911360 GCA_013397845.1 Melanocharis versteri
AAAAAACACACAGAGAAAGGTGGGCTTTTTTCCCATTCCTGTATGGATTTGGCCCACTGAGGGAAGAGAAAATTGTACCTCAACACTTCAAAGAAATAAGCAAGAAATAGTAATGGGGGATGGAATAGGAAATAGAAAATGAAAGGTAACAGTTCTTTCCTGCTGGATTTTGGTGAGGGTAGTTAATGTACTTTTTAACATTACATGATAAAAATACTTAGCACAATTGAATTCCCTTTGAGCTTGTAAACCTCAGGAAAGTACCCAATTCCCAAACTGATTATAATGGGAAATTGACTGGTTTATGCTGGGGGTTTTGCTTGTTTATTTTTATAACCACTCTGAGGGAAGGAAAACCGGATTTTACACGAAAGTCTAATATGTATTTCAAGTTAGTGAAAAGATGTAATCCTTGTTAATCATTTTCCTTTGTGCACTACTGAAAGGTGTTTACATACACTCTGCTGTTAAAGGCAATGTAAGGCAATAAAGTAATACCCTGGATTTAAGAAAAAAAAAAAAAGGTTTTTCAGCTACCTTCAGCTCTTGAATTAATCAAAGCATATTATCAAGATTTGCCTGAATTTAACTCCCCCCTCCCCCCCCTTACAGCTCATTAAGCCTGCCCTTTTGAAATGCTGTAGCAGCTGAAGCAAGAGGCAAGGCAAAGAAGATAAAATGCAGCCGCTCTCCACCAGGCTCCTGGCTGCCCAGTCAGCTCCTCTGACAGCATCTGCCTCAGGCAGCAGGGTCAGGCACTAATGATCAGAGAGGGCACAGATACAGAGAGGTTTGGACACTGAAGGCAAAGCCATTTTACTCGGGCATTTACATATGTGGTCTGGATTTCAGGAAGATTTGGCAGTTGTGTGTGGTTTCTTTGAACACACAGGTGTTGCTTTACATTTGTAAGGGTGTCAGATGTAGAAAGGTACAAGGTACCTCCCTCTGTATCACTTGTTTACTGATCGTCTGAGGCGGACAAACTTGGAGAAGAGCAACTGTGATGCAGAATTCCCCCAGAGCAGCTGCCACACTTGGATTAGCTAGAAATGCTGTCATTGGTACTCTCATTTGCTCTCAGTATGAAGCGGCTGTCAAAGATGATGAAAATGAAAAATGTCATTCTGCTGCTTTCCACTCTCATGGTTTCCACTATCCTTTCACAGCCCTGTTTCTTTGCCACACTACCGCAGAGATGGAAAACTGCATCCTTTAAATACATCGCACTGCAAAAACTTGACAACATTGGAGGTCGTAGCAAACATGCCACTGTACAAGTACCCAGGTCTCTGAGGGCCAGTTTAAGCACAAAAGGACAAAGAGAACAAGATGAGGAATTGCAACAGCAAAGCCACATGAAAATCAGTTTTGCACATGCTGGGCCAACAAACCATCATCATAGTTTGTCCCCTTTATATTCTTCTTTGATGTTCCTGATCCTTGACCTTCTGGCTAGGTTACATTTAGGGTTGAGGTTTTGTTTTTCTAATAAGAGAAAAGCAAATAATGAATTGTGTAATAGGGTAAGTCTTATTTATAATCAAGCAAAACGTGACTTAAATGGAGAGTCCTTGAAATCATATACATGGTACATTCTGCTGAAATTACTTTGATTTTAAATATGACATTGGGAGCATTATGGCAAGTAATGACAGGGAGCTTTTTGTAAGTTGCTGCAGAAATGTTCTGCGTTGCTAATAAGTGATCCTATTTGACTTACCAGCAACGACTTATGCATCTGGACCATGACATGAAACATCAATCTTACATCAGTGTATAAGTATTAATGGTCAACTTCGCCCTACAAATCAGCTTAAGGGGGCCAGTTCTGGGATCTTTCTCTACCTTCCTGGATGGTCAGTGATGCAGAGTGAAAGAACAAGTTAGCTTGACAACACAACCTTCTTCATGGTAGACAGTAATGCCTTGGAAGATGTAAGTGGGAGGAAGCAGAAGTCACACAAGATAGGATTCCATTTTCTGCAGTTCTGTTTCATTTTTCTGTCTTGCCACATGCCTACTGTGGAAATCAGTAGGCATAATGTTTTCAGCAAGTGTCTCAATAATAATTTTTACTATGACATTTCATGGCATTTGATGATTCATTGGAAATGCTTGATTATGCACATTTTGATGAGCTTCTGTCACTGTGCACGCTTGGGAAAAAAGCGCACACACAGAGAAAGTAAATACCTCCTCTTGCTCTGACATTGTTGTTCTAATTTTCACAGGTACCTCCATTCATTTTGGGACCATCAGTTTTTCTAACTGTCTTTCAGCTTCTGCCAAATGTGAATTGCTTTAAAGTTCAGTAGTGTAAGTTAAGGAGAGAGGGGAAAAGGGGGTGGTGAACAGTGAGATTTACTCTATGTGAAAAAGCCTCACAGTACCCAAGATCAAATTAGGAAAGTCAAGCTCCCAATGTCAAAATTCAGAGGTAAGCTTGAAATCCTTTATAATATTCACCAACCTAGGACAATACCAAGATGCAGCCCTGGCAAAGCCTGACTGAAGCTATAAAGTTGATGGAGAGCACAGAGCCTTCTCCCTTTAGGAGCAGACTGTAAGAGTACATGAGAAATCACTCCAGGTATTAGCACTACCAATTTACAGCTCAGATATCTTCATATTTCAAATCCATCAGTCATGTACCACTATTTAGACATATCTCAGTCTCAGGGTACTATAAAATCCTCTAGACAGGCTCTTTTTCTACAAACACGCACAAGCAGAATATGCAAAGTATCATTTTAATGCTATATAATGGGAACTGAATTTGGTCCCAAATACAGTGTCAAAATCAATAAAATAGAGTCTGATGGCTGAGTTATCTACTACTCATCTTGGATATAGTCCAAAAATAAGCCAGATCCCCGATTTAGGAAATTTTTTTTTGTTTATTTGCCTTTTGTTCCATATGGTAACATTGCTGAAGCTTAGCTTTAAATTCTGTACCATCCTGAAACCAAGAAAATAATTTTTGGGTGCTGTTGTATTTTTGCCTGCTACAATATAAGTTTTATTTGCAAAGACAAACTAAAATCTTTGGTAGGAGTGCAAGAACTAATGTTAAAACAGTTTTGTGAAGGACTGAATGAGGTTTCTGAAGACCTAGCTGTAATGCCAAGATCAGGCACAGACTGGGTATCATTAAGTAGATTGCTCCCCATTTAATTAGAGTAAAATCAAGTTCCTACCTGTATTTACACACGAGATGCTCTGTAAAAGGCAAAAGTACATAGAAAAAGAGCTGCAGATAACAACACAAGGACAGGTGTTACATACACTTCCTGCATATAGGGATTGCACTTTAGAGGATCTAGGCTTGAATGAATTTTCTCAGCAAAAGAAGACTCTCTGCATCTTCTAACATCACTTTGTGGCTTTTGTGGATGCTGTAGAAGGACTCACTGCACCCAGAAAACAAAGTACTGGTTTCTGCAACTGCATCAGTTAGCTAAATAAAAGTGCAACACTTTTACAAACTTCTACTCAAACACATCACAATTGCAAATGCAAAATCTCTACCAAAACAGAAAAAAAAATCATCTCTTAAAAACTGCATATCAAAAAAGTGCCTAGACCAGAGGATAGGAGAGAGAATGCCCCATTTTATCTCAATTAAGTTCTAATAGCAAAATGACACGTGAACAGAAATCCAGTGAGTCATAGCTGAGTAACATGATTTTGTGCAACAGCAGGGAAGAATTATTAAGGAAACCAAGCCACCGTAATACGCAACACAAAAAATTTACATGTGGATGAATTTAGGTCTTTTCAACTGCGACAGCAAGCATTGCTGTTTGGCTAGGTAAGCAGAGAGAAAGAACAAAGAATACTAAATTAGGTACAGTCCCTTAAATGCTCAGATTGCAATTGCTGTAGAGGAGCATCCTTGTTTACAGACTTTACTTGAAAATTTTAGTGATGTTGCAAGAGAGCAAGGCACCACCTCTCTCCAGTAATTTTTTATCCAGACGTTAATGATCTGCACTGACTAGCAATGCACGAAACTTAGAAATAAATAATTGATGATTTTACACAGTCTGAGCTGGCTGAGTCATCTCCAATAGGCTATTAAAACAGCATCATGAGCTCAGCTGGTATAAAATGCCTAGAAATCCCCAGTTCTTCCTGCAACTGGAGACGTTTTTCCATTCTGAATGAAGACAATGGGAAAAACAAACAATTCAAGGAAAATCTGAGGAGAAGGTAGGGAGGGGGGTTGAGCTTTTTACCCCCCTCTTTAGACATCTCCCCCTTTTCCTTCTCTAGTTTGCAAAGCTCTAGTCACAACTTTCTCTGCACACCTAGAGCTCTTGTGCAGGTGAGGAAAACAAACTGTTCCAAAAAGAAAGGCAAGCTCTCAGATCAGGACCATAAAGTCAATAGCATTGCTCCTGGGATACTCTCAGGGATACAGAACAATTAAAGATCTTGGCATTGAAGCAAACAGAGTTCCCTTCCCTGATTGTGAGCATAAACACCACAGCTTCTGCATTCGCATTTAGGGGGAGACTTAACCCCCATACTGCACGTAACAAAAGGTTTTTACTGGTTGAACCATAAAAGAAGCTAAGTCAGCTTCTCCATCTCCCCAAAGTGAGGGTGTGGTCATTGCTGAGCTGTGGGGGTCACTGCTCAGCCATCCCACCGCAGAGCATTTCTGAGAAAACTTTCTGAGATATCACCACCAGGGAATAGCAGAAACCAGATTTTTTAAGACATTAAGGCTCTGGTTAAGAGCAAAGAGAATCCCAGAAATTTCCTGATTCCAAGTTGTGTTACAGAATCATAGAATCACAAAATGGTTTGAGGTGGAAAGGAGAAAGCTGACCCTGAGATCAGCTCAGTTGGTCAGAGCATGGTGCTAAAACACCAAGATCACAGGTTTGACCTCCATACGGGCCATTCATGTAATAGTGGGACCTGATGATCCTTACTGGTCCCTTCCAACTCAGAATATTCTGTGAACAGAAGTCTACCGGCCAACCTTTTCTAGTGTAACCCTGGTCTTAAATGACACTGGATATGACAATTTCAGACAACCTAGTAGATCAGGCAAGCTTATGTACCTATTTGAAGAAAAATAATATTATCCTGTCCTGGTTCCAGCCAGGACCATTAGTTTTTGCAGTAGCCAGGAAGGTGCATGGCTAAGAACCAGTGGTTTTCAACACCACCTCATATCATTTTCTGGGAACATGGGTGGGGGTACATGGCAGCAGTCAGGAATTGTCAGGCTCTGCACGGTATCGTGGTGAGCATTTGCATTTTGTACACTTTGGTCATTAATATTGTCGCTGTTCCAGTTCATTTTTTTATCTCATCGCTGCTTCCAGTAAATTGTTCCTACTGCAACTTGTGATTTTTACCTTTTGTGCCTCCCATTCTCCTCTCCACAGAGAGGAGGGAGAGGAAGCAGGGAGTGAGTGAGTGGTGTGCAATTTGGAATGGTTTCAGTGGGAACACTAAATTAGGAATACCATTCCTAAACCACGACATATCCACATGTGTATTGTGACTCTCCCTGACAAAGTCTGCTACCAGGAAGAAAACCATCATGTAATCCCACAGCCTGTACTTGGTCATACTGTTCTGATACACACAGCCCTAAATCACGCAAGAATTGTATGAGGATAAAATTGGCATTGTCAAAATAATAAAAATAATAATAAAAAACCCCCAGATAACAAAGCCCTGCTCCGGGCCAGTTCCTCAATTTGTGACCTTCTTGGAGCACTATGTGTCAAAGCTGCCAAGAGACAGAGGATGGAGAAAGCACCAAGATAAGAAGTCAAGCTGCAATTTTACCTCTACCTGAAAGTCTAGTAGCAATAAGCCATGAAAAGGGGCCTTGCTCTCCCATCCTCCCCCCCAGCCATAGATTCTCATTATCTCCTTTCCACAGGCTGGAAGCTAAATGGCAGATACTGCTCATGCATACAAATCTAAGTTTTCTCTGGTTTAATAGGCTTACTGCAGCCAGATTTGTGTAAACAAACACAAGAAACCACTTTTTTTTTTTTTTTTTTTTAATTTGCATTTAGATGCTGGATTAATTTTGCTGCACCACAAAGCCCTGCCTTTGGCAATATTCTGGGAGTGAGTTGGTCTACAGGACACAGCAGAGCAAGGGGCAGAATTTCTAGCTCAGATCACAAAAGCAGACCAGTTGATGTGCATGTCTCTAACTGAAGCACAGAGGTGTCCTATCAGCAGTACCAATTTTACTTTCATGACAGGTCACAGCCACCCTGATGCTGATAACTGAACAGATTGTTCCCAGCACAATAAAAATAAGGTACCAAGGATGATCTTGCACTATCATTGCTGGTTCTCAAACTCTCGCTTCTTGTTTTTTCCATTTCCTACTTTAACACCAAAAAAGTTAGAGCTATGAAAATCTGGATTAGTAAATAAGATATTCTATCTGAATTTCTTCAGTAAATTCAGGTTTTGAATAATTAACTGTTTCCGTGACAGAAGCCTAAAAATAATTATTAAGAGTAGCACCCTAGCCCATAACATTTTTACCCTTCTAGGTGGAAAGGGCAAAAACTTGGAAGATTACCTCCCAAGGAAAAAATTTTCCTAAAAAAACCCAAAAGAAAAACTACCAGACACCAAAAAAAACACAAAAACAAACAAAACAAAACCAACAAAACCACCACGAACAACAAAACCAAACAACAACAACAGCAAAAAAAAAAAAACAACCCACAAACATTTCACGTTTGAATAGAAAGGATTAACCAATTCTACCTAATAAGACATCTAAAATCCAGAAAATAAACCAAGAGTCATGACATTGTGAGCTAAACATGTAGAGACCTGATTTAAGCCAAGATATAGCTCTTCAGTGGTATCCTCTACCCATTCAGGGTCTCCCACACATCACAGTTATCACTGTCTTTATGCTGCTACTACATTTATGCTACTATCTTTATGCCACCATTTACTAAATGGGCATGAGAATATTTTATCAGTTATCCTATAGAGATAGTAACCAATATTAATTATGCTTTTGTTAGTGTGATGATGGTCATAGATTAGGGTGGGGCCAAATGATTGGAACAACTGGGTACAATTACTAGAAGTCAGTGCTGGCTAAAATGTTTGAAAAGATATCACCCAAAGAAAAGATAAATAAGAAAATCTTAAAGTCTGTTTATGGCAACTAATCCTCATCAAATTACTCCTAATTAATGGTTCAAAATGAGTTAGAACATCCAGATGCCATTATACTGGGCAACACTGTAAGATTCTCTCTCTTTCCCTGATTCATCTGAAGAGAGGGCTTAATGAAATTCTTCCCCCTTCTCTAGCCTCTCAAAAAACTCAAAAAAACCCCAAAAACCAAGCAAACAAACAAACAAACAAAAAATCTAGCATGCAAGCCCTCTGAGATATGGAGAATAATTGGGGTCTTGACAAAAAATGAATCACTTTTGGATACCTAAATAGCAAAAATACTTTAAAAACATCAACTTGTTTATGACTGAGAACACTGAGTAAAGCAGTACTTTCAGAAAACACCAAAGTAAAGAATGAAAAGGGAAATAAAATAGTTAAGAAAAAAATCTGGTTCCTGGAGATACTATTACGAGTGCCTAGAGGAAAAATATTACTTTTTTTAAAATTAGGTACCATTTTCCAAACAATCTTTTTCAATATCCTGACAGTTTCTCGGTGCAAGATGTGCACTGCCAGAACTAACCTATTTTCCAAGGCTTCTGATGGGAAAAGATATTATGCTATAATGAATCTAACAATCCTATATCCTTTATTTATAATGGACCCAGAATATTTAAAAATAATTGGAGTAGTTTCTTAACTTCAAGTCTTCTACCATTACCAGTGCTTAGCAGCAAAGAGAATTGAACACTTTACTAAGTAATAACATGAAAACTCAAAGAAAAACTTTCCAACTTACTGTCAAGTTTTATCAGGCATTGAGTGATTAAAGTTCAGTTCAGACTGTGGTTAGCTGAGGCAGTCTTCTGGATGTGATTTTTCAGAGATAGGTGGGGTTAGCCACTATATATTAAAATACTGCATTGAAATAGAGCCTGGTGCAGTGCAGAAAGACTGAACAGAGCTAAACAAATCTCATTAAGGGCATCAGAATTTACATATCTTCCAAATATCACTTGTAGATCAAATCTTTCCCAGAAAATTAGTTAAGACTTATTCTTAACAAAATAATTACCTTGATAAGGAAAAACAGATCAGCAACGCTACCCAAAACCCTAATATGGCAATAAGACCTAAGTCAGTATTTGTGCATCTTTAACGTACAAAAGAAAAACAAGTAATCAATCTACCTTAACAATAATTAACCTCTAATTAGCCCTGATACATATCCATGGTAGATTTCCATTTTGCTGCCTTTCCCATAGGTCGCCCTCTTCTCCCAAGTTCTCATCTTCCTTTGAATAAGATTCTTTTGAATGGGGTCTTCATGCCATGGACCCTATCTGATCAATTACAAAATATACTTGAATGTCTTCATTTGCAAGACAGTTGATTTAATTCTAATGCATTTAAATGTTACATAGAAGCAATACTTTCAGGTCAATTTTTTGGTTTCTTAAACATCCATGGGCATTTCAGGTTTGCATTTGTTCAGAGCTCCTGCATAAATAATCTGAAATGGCTGTGATTTTGTGTCACACCTTTGCTGTGGCTTTATAAAAGCATTGACAATAGACTTATTATAAATATGTTTAATCTGATTCTTTTTGTTCCTAACAGCTCTAGTAGACAAGATTCTTAACTCCCAACTACTCTAACTACATTTCTCTGTAGCTATGCTTGCTAAAAGACTGTTTACCTGTACATGATTTCAACAGATACAATTCACAGAAATAACGTTATGAGTGCACTTAATTTCTAACATCTCTAAAGAAATAAGGGCTTAGGTCAGCCAAGATTTCTGATGGAAACAGGAGGACTCCCCTTTCATATCATTTGTTTATGACTAGCTAGTATTTAAAATTTCAATTTCTGTGTATTGCTATATCATTTACTTCAATTTTTGTATGCTTAAAAAATAAACAAACCCCAACCACAGACAGGAAACTCACAAATAAATAAAAACAAAACCCCTTCAAATACACTGCAGATTAAGATTCTGTTTATTCTGACACAAAGTAAAAATGTTCATAAAGAATATTTAGGGGCATTTTTTACATCATGAAAAAAGACCAAAAACCAACCCCAAACAAACTATTAAAAGGGGTTTTTTTTCCCTGCTTTTTTTTTTTAGCCTCAGGAGATGCAATTTGCTGTTCCTTTCTGAAATAAAGTACAAGTCCATTGACTGCAACATGAAAATTTCCAAGAACTCATTTGTTCAAGAACACATTTTGGGTGTTTACTAGGTGCCTGAGCTAATGGAAAAATAAGTTTGGAACAGTGAAATTCAATTTTGCAATTAATGACCTATCATATCTATTCCTGTAAAGATGCTTATGCCTCTGCAGAACTGATATACTTAGGGAAGTAAGGCAATAGAAACACTTCTAATGTGAGGCACAATTTCACTCCAAAGTTTTATAGCAGCCTATGTGTTATCCTATTTCCTTCATTAGTAGATATTCAAGTACTTCACAAAAGAGGTCAGTCCTGTTAACTTCAACTTCCAGGTGGGGAGAGAGATTCACAAAGAAATACAGTTTTGTCCAACAGGATATGGTTTGGCCCTCCCATACACTAAGGCACTCCCTATACAACCTACCGCATTGTATTTTTTCTTGTTTTGCTTTCCTGGCTACAAACTTGACGTCAAATGCATGAATAGAGGTAATACATGCAGGAACTATATGGAAGCCAACTATAACTCAAATTTGTGGCCCACTGGAATTGGAGCCTTTAGGAACTGAGTTTTCTAGGTTTTACAGAAATAATATAAAATTATCTATCAAGAATATACTAGAAGTTAACAGAAAAGTACACATCGTCCCCCACATCTCTTACAAAAAAAAAAAAAAAAAAAAAAACATCTGATTTTATCTCACCAGAAGTGTCTTCATTCTTCATACTCTGGTGTTGTGTCTAATGCCATGAGGAAATGCACAGCGAGGGGTCATGTTTGTGCATGCCTGTGACAGTGCATTGTCAGATAGCCCTCAGGAGACACCTTTGCCTCTTTTGGTGCCACAGATGTACAGGCAAAAAAACAAAGGGCAACGGATGTCATTCAAAGGGTGCACTTATGCAACTGCTTGCAACGTAAGGTTTAACACTCCTGAAAAATGCTTTGATATTGACCTGAGGTTAGTAAATTAATTAAACACTATAAAAGGTAATTGCTGAGAGGTGTCTAAGAGTTCTTTCTTCTAAAACTGCATATTACCCTCAGAGAAAGTTTCCACATAGACTCATCCTAGGTTCCGTTGGAGAGAAAGCTAACGAAGAATGGTCAATAAAAAAAAGTTTTTTCTGTTAGCCAAATAACATCTATGTACATCAGCCAGTTCAATTGCCAGTCTTTACAGCCACAACAAATACAAGCTTCTTTGGAAAGGTGGGGAGATTAAACCGTGTTTGTAACACTTGTTAAGTATTTCTTGACAAAATACTTCAGTGTGATGATAATTTGTGGTAGAAAACAAAGGCAAACCCCATCATTACTTTAGCTAAAACACACTGTATCTCACCAACTGCAGCTTTGAGAGCCATCAACCACTCCATTTATTTCAGAAAGGACTGTTATGAACCTCTGTTGGAAAATGCCTCATTTCATTCAAGTTACTCTGCAAACCAAGTCCCTGATGTTCACAAGCATGAATGAACCCTGATATAGCCCAAGTAAGAATGTTTCATTCTCAGGCTGTTTCTGAATATAAGTACCTGTCTTCTTTGAAATCCTGTTCTAAGAAGGGAGCAGGACATTCCTGTGGATAGGTTAGCACTCTAGTAAACTCATGAAACCCTGATGGTTTCTGTGACTTGCTGAGACCACAGGCAATTCCACATCACCACATCATGACTGTGCTATGGTTATTAGCAATCCAAAATTAAAATACTTACTCTGAAAAGGGATCATTTTGCTGTTTCATGCTGTCAAATGAACCTGTAGGTGGGAAATGATATTTCACTGGGGGCTGAAGGTGAATGAAAATGGAATTAAGCAGTATCATAGGAAACCAGGGTCTCTGAAACCAAAACAGATGAATCTTGCAATGACTAAGTATTGGATTAGCAGCCTGAATGCTTCATCAATTTCATCTTTTTTTACCAATATTATATAAGGAAAGTCTCCTTGCTCAGTTCCTGCCAGTCAAATAGGTGCTGAGTAATCAACTCCAGACCAGGCTGGTGGTGAATAGATAGCAATGAAGTCGCTTTATTAGTATGGCATGCAGATTTCAAGGGACAAAATATTAATTTAAAGTATCCTGTTTTCTCTTTAGCAGAAGGCTACCTAGCCTGCAGTATATGGGGCATCACCCAGTTTTAACTTTTCTGTTGCAGTTACAGGAGGGCAATTCGCCACTGCCACTTCTACTAACCTATCTCCAAATCATAAATGAATTGACCACAGAGCTGCAAGGATAGAGTTAGCAGAACCTTCAGTGAGATTAATTGACAGGGTATTTTAAAACCCATTTTGACAGCAAGACAAGTTGAAACAAGGGGCTGTCCTGGCTCAGTTTTCTCTGTGCTTGTAAAAGTGTCAGATATCATGTTCCACAGTGAGGAGGGAGGCAGCAGAGATGAAAAGTTACTCCTTCCCTAAGCACACTGGGGTGGTATATGGAAATCTTTACCCAGGCACAGGATGGATAGAAAGGAAGCCATGAAAGCTAAAACCAGACACATCACAACAAATTACTCTCTTACTGCAAGACAGCCACTCCTGGAGAGCACAGGAACAATAAGACATATCTGCTGGTACCTGGGGATAGCTCATTCACCTGACATCAGAACATGTTTCAGGCTCTTAACAGTAGGAATGCAATGACTCCCATTTTTGCCAAGTAATGGCTTCCTAGTAGGGAAAAAAGCAGGTTGTTTCTTGTTATTTTTAAATCCACTCCACTTTTAAAACTTTTTTTAATAAAAACGTTTTATAGATGAACATGGGAGATGCCTTACAAGAAAAGAGCTGTTTGCAGGATCATTGCTCTGCTCTTCCCCACCAGAGTTGTTTGCAGAGAAGAGTGGATGTGAACACTTTTACATGAGCAAGCGGTAAATTTCTATCACACTTTGCCAGACTAGAATTCAATCTGAGTACACTGTCAAAGGAGGGCTGATGGTAGGCAAGTCATTAATTCCCTATTCCAGGCTGTTTGCTTCCAACAAGTCCATTTCATGGGATAGTTAACAGATCCTCTCATGATAAGGATGACTGCTCAAAGTACTTTGGCTGATGTTGTTTTAATACCAAATCTCTATTGAGGGGGTTGACACAAGTAGTGCCATACAAAGTAGCTTACAAAGGCTAGTGGAGTGGAACAAGACGTGAAACCTAACATCAACATTTCTCTGTTTCTGAAAGGCCAGTGGAATCTCTTGATACTGTGGGTATTTTTAAATACAATGCTTTCACACAGCATTTTAGTTACAGCAAATGTAACTATGCTTGCAGATTAATTTGCTGGGTAAAGATTTCACTTTGAAAGTGTTCTTTCAATTCTTGAAGTCCTAGCACACCTAACGTATTCTCAGTAACATTTATGTGGTATAATATTATTGCACTTTATTTCCTTGAGGGAAAACCACCTGAAAAGGGGAAAATACATCCTTTCATATGACCAGTTTATTGCATATGTCCTGATTTTACGTGGTATGTAATTGTTTATATAATAAATATTTATAATGTAAGGAAATTAAATATTTTACAAAGCTTCTACAGAGAAGATATTTTCAACCATTAATGATGAAAGTCAAAGAGTTCAAACAATTCTCAAACAGAAATTTTTCCTCCTGTTTTCCAAAAGTGCTTTTGACTTGGGGCCATCACATTAGAAATCGTCCTGACTGTTTTCACAAGCATTTCTGGAAAATCTCCTCTTTCTCCTGCTCTGAAGATCCTTTAAACTTCACTTCTGCTTGGATCCTTTGAATTCTTTTCCAGGCCACTAGGTATATAAACATAGCAGAAATCCCATGACATGTGGTTTGTCCTAATCATCAGTAGTCCTGAGCATTGCAATAGCTGATTCATGAACCACTTCTTTAATAGAATGAAAAAAAAAAAAAAAAAAGTAGTTCCATTAATTTGGTTGTAAGTTCTTTCTGCAGCCTTTATTTTCACAAGTATATACACAAATACACAGTCCCATGTCATTTGGTCAATAGAGAATGACTCACTTGCTGTTATGCTGCTCACACTTTCACCCTCTACTTGCATTAGCAATTAAAAAGTATTAACTGAGCATATGGATTGCACTGAAGGTCAAGACCTGTTTTAACTCATACCTAACTACTTGTTAGGAGCAACCACTGAATTGTACCATCATTATGGTATCTGTATGTCTAGTGAAAACATATATTGATCGCTTTCATCAATATTGCCTTGTTGCATCAACTGTCTACAAACTGCACTTTCCTGTCACCAGGGAAGAGGGACAGTGCAGAAACCCAAAGTGTCAGTGGTGGGTACCATGCTTTGGCTAAAGATCATGGAGATAAATACGTCTCATCTCAAAATAATTATTAGGTTTTGGCAGTTTCCCTGAATTTTGAGAGATCATTCACAAAGTGACTCAGACAAATATTATTTGGGGTCTTTCAAGTATGTGGCAGTTTGTCCATGAACAAGTTTCCAAATGTTCCCACATATCTAAAATGCTGTGTTCATAGCCCAGATAATTTAGTGCCAAAATTGCATTCTCTCCCCACCCCCCACCAAACACTGTGAATTGAGTGAAGAGCAACAGTTTTAAGTTCCAGATCTGCAAATGCGTCCCGAGATTTTGCAAAAGCCAAAAATCCAATTCTGGAAATGGTAATTAGTAGGGGGATACCTGTGTTTGTCAGCCAAGCATTCACACTATCAACCTATCTGCAACTGCACTTAACATGTTAATTGAACATACAAACATCAAATCCATAGCCTGCAATTCCCTGAGCAACTGCTCCTCATCCCAGTGATGACCAGTAGAAGGGAGTGAACTCATCTGTTGTGCTGAGTTCTCCCAAAAACATCAAGGTGGTTAAAAAAAAATAAAAAATGTGGGGGATGAAGAAAAAGAAAGTGTGTGTGGGAAAAACGCTTACACAGTCACAAGAGGGACACGTGGTCATGACAGGTGACCTATGTGCATCCAACTAGATGCAAATTAGTTGGTCTGTTACACTCGGGAAGGGAAGAAAAAAAAAATCTGCATACACACTGAATACTTCTACCTTACACCAGGGTCAAACCAAAACTGATGACAAATGTCAGCACTCACATGAGATACTGAGCAACAACTCTAAAATGCCAAAGAGGCCATGCCTTTTTCCTCCTCCACCTCAGATCAAATGAGCTTACATCCTTACTGGAATCCCAACAGGCAAATGCCACACTGAAGTTCGACTAGAACTAAGGTAATGGTGCTGGAAGACTGTTGAACAGCTTCCAATACCTACATTAGTGAAACTATGAAGATATTCTTACATACTAAAAAAGTTCATGGCCTCAGTTAATTTGGAATATAGCTGTCTGTGGCCATCAGTCTGAACTCGTCAGAGCTCCTTCATGGCATCTATAGGAACTGAATCACAAAGCATCTGGAGGAAAGCAGAATCCCAAAAAAGCCAGTGACTCATCCTACAGTGTCCTGTTACTTCAGGGGGTGAGCACTATTCCCAGTACTCATGACAGTGAGCAAGCCTGACTCGTCCACCTGATTTTTTTTCCAACACTGAACTCTGAAACTTGCAAGAAATCTTACTCATGATGGTGGGCTCAGGGATTGGAAGAACTGATACAGAAACCATTGGAGTTAGGAGCAGCAGTCATCAGAACTAAGTAAAGCATGCAGTGAATTTATTGTTTAATAAATTTTTATGTTCTGTGGTTAGCTTGGGAAGTCCCCACAGGAACCTAAGGAACCTTCTGCACCTAATTCAAGAGGCTTGATATTAACTTTGTTTTTAATAATTTTTTTAAGTATCTAAATAAACAAAAGTAGCAAAGCAACACTTTTGTCTGTGTTTCAGGAGTAGCAGTTGACACAGTCACGTTTTTGTCTTACATGCTGTATTTCTTCAGAATATGTCCAGTTGTCAGACTCTGAAGAAATAGAGGAAAATTAAATGAAGAGAATAAAAATACTTTTCCTGTAAATAGTATAGAGCTTTCCCAATAACTCACCATCACAGCACTACTTCCCTCCTCACTGATATTTGGCATTGACAATGCACTGCAAATTAAGAGGAGGAAGCCTTTCTGCAGACAGACTCATACAGAGTTGGACTGAAGCTTCAGCTGGACACTAAAGAAGCTACTCTGGAAAATAAAAAATATATATAACTATAATAGACATTTAAATGGAACACATCTCCCAGCCATATCATCTTCCTTCACAAGTGGAATCTGCAGAACAATTTATGAACACTAGCCTTTTGCAACTCCAACTTGCTTTCTTAATTTCTTCTTCAGAGTGGATCTGAGTGACAGAAAACACAAACTGCATGTGACCCTTTTGTACTGCAAAGGAATGTAGAAAGCAGAAGCAGCAACCAGGCCCCTTTCCAGTACCCACTGAAACAAGTCATAGAATGACCTTGATGTTGCAAGTTTCTAATTGATACTCAAAAAATGAAAGCTGTATATTCACACCCAATCCAAAATATGAAAATGAATACGGTTTTCAGGCTGCAAAGCTAAATTATCAAGCTTCTCACAGCTGGCCTGAGTGGATTTGAGAATCCCTTAGAGTCAGCATCAACCATCACTGATGCACAAGCACAGCAGAGTTTAAAGAGATTTATACTTAATTTGTGATTAAAGGCTTGCAGCTCATAAAATAGAAAGAAGAAGAGAAAGAAATAAAGCTTGTCTGCAGAAGAATAGATTCCAGCCTACCTGCTTTTTGTACTTCTGTCCATAACTCTGGTAGCTGGTGCTTTTCTGTGCCGATGAAACTATCATTGGATTGATTGTCTCAGTTGCTAAGGAAACCAATGGGATGATGCTAATGGATACTATTTATGACACAGGGAACCTTAGAAAACATTTGCCATGAAAAGATGGTGTCACAAGTTAGTTAAAATCTACATTGAGTCTTAGCACAGAAAAGAGAACTAGATAGGATTTTTTCCTTTGTCTTCCCACTGACATTTTATTTTTTATCAGATGCTTATAGCTTTATGCTTGGTTTGACTGTCAGCACCACTTTATAGTCATTTTTCTAGCTTTATTTCAAAACACAGCAGTTAGTTCAAACACATTCATTCTAATTCCAAGCAGTGGAGTCCAGGATTTTTTTAAAGCATCACACATGATGCAAAATAGAATTTGACTTTGGGGATGTTCTCCAGAAGACAGAATTTTTGAATCAAAAACACTGGACTTGAGATGCTTCCATCTTTGCTCTTATGAACTATTAGTTATAGAAGATTTTCATAACAGATGCATCAGATCTCATAAACCAAACTGTTATGTTACAAATTATTATACTTTCAGGAACGTATGTTTATACATTAAAAAAATAATCTCCATTAAAAAGAGACAGACTTTCTAAAAACATTAGAAAAGCACCAGGGAACTGTAAGTTATTTTTTCTTTTTCCACAAGCTATATGTTCACAGCATGAGTCACGTATCAAAAGCAACCACACAAGTCTGAACTTACACCAGTGAAGGATCAAGCTCCAGGCACTTATTTATTTACAGAAGGCTCGAGGAGTTATTTCTGCACTGGAGTTGCAGATGACCCACAGTCAGCCACCTTGTTGCCATAGAAACCTCACATCACCACTCTCTGCCTTGCTCCCATCCAAGATCCTCCTTTGCATCCCTGGTGATCCCCGCTTGTCACAGCTTCCCTGGGTCCCTCATTTTGGGCAGGCAGCAGCTGCTGGCAGGACTGGAGCACATTTAACCTTGTCTGGCACTTCCAAGTCACAGGAAGGTCCAAAAAAGTGATTTTTTAGGATTATGATACTTGACTGAACATCTTCTGCTGCCTTACATTCTCATGCACTCAGACCTCCCAAGTTGTGTCTCATTGTTTAATTACAAAGAAGTAAACAGAGAAACTAGAGTCCTTCCATGCTGGTGAGAGAGTAGGAAGTCCCAGCCAATTAACAAGAGTTTGTTCCCAGAGAAAGGAAAGAGGAATAGTATCTGATGACTACTCATTCTCATGGGCAGAGCCAATGACTGAGGCAATTCAGTGACAGCTCATAAGGTGCATCCAGAACAAAGCAATATAAAACCTCCAAAAGACCCCCACAACACCAGCCCTCCCAAAATGCTGAGAGGCACAGGGAAGCATACACTCCACCTGAGCACATAGTCACAGAACCTCTTGAGTTTGAAGGGACCCATAAAGATCAGAGTCCAACTCCCTGCTCATTGCAGGACTACCTAAAACTAAACCATGTGGCTTTAGATGGTTTTGGAAAATCTCTGCAGCTGAAAATCTCTGCATAATGGGGAACAATTATTCAGCTTTTTGTTGTTGTTGTTTTTGAACCCATGCTTCTACTTTAGACTCCCCACTCCAGGATCATATATCTATTTACACATGAAAAATACTGCTTTTTCCCAATAGAGCAGATAGGAACAGGGGTCTAAAATAAGTTAGAAAACATAAGAATCTGAAAATTTATTGGAAGAAATATGGGGCAAGAGTACATCCCAAAAAATACAGGGCACTAAAGTTGCATAGAGCACACTCCTTGGCATGACCTGCTTGCAGACATTGATCCTGGGTGATATCTGAAAACATTAAAAAAAAAAAAATACTAGTGATTATTCTTCATACGAGTAGACAATTCCATTTTCAGAAAGATATCTCAATTTTACCCAGCCTGTAAGCATTAGAACAGCAACCTATCAAGATACACCTATTTGAAGCAATTTCAGTATGAGACCGTGAGCATCACAGTGTAAGTGAAGAGGGGAAAAGAAAGTTGTGACATTTCCAAGTCAGCTCTAGGCAAAACCATTTGAAGAAAACACCCTTTCACGACTGCCCAGTGCTGCTGTTCACCTTTTAGTCGCCTCTGTGGCTTCAGGAGAGAAAGCTAAAAACAGTGTTCCTGACACTTTTACAGCTTGTGAAATTTAAATAGCTCTCTTTCTGTTCAAGATTAAAGGATTTTTTTCAGTAGTAGTAGAAGTCCCAGCACTGAAAATTAGCCCATTCCAATTAAGGCTTCAACTAGAAGTAATGTCTCCCTTCAGGGAATACACGACATTTTAAATTAAGAAACATTCCAGCTAACAAGCCTACAAATCTTCCCAATTAACTGTATTCTCTACTAGTTTATGAGTCTTCTGTTCAATTTGACCATCCTAATCTCCCACAGGGTGCAGAAAAGTATGAGACCTCTGTGGAAGTTGCTTTCCACTTGTATTGGAAGGGGATAGAGGCACCCTCTCTGACTGTACTTTTATTTGACAGATCTGAGCCAAATCGCACATCAAAGCCCAGAACTCTTCACTGCCGTCAGGTGAAAAGGTTTCCAGTCAGCCAAAAGCCTCTGTGATGCATTTCCCACTCTCCATAAGGAAGCTCTGTGGCAGCACCACTACAAACACAGCACCAAGTGATTCTCTCGCAGGAGCACTTTGCACACTTCTCCATGGATTATTCTTTTATTAATCACAGCTTTCAGGGAACACGATCAGGGTTTGTCCTAGGAAGCAGTGTCACACTGCAGTGATTGAGGATGCCAGGTGAGGTAGGCTGGAGGAGAAAGCAAGTACAAGAACATCTGTCAGCAGCATTAAATGCAACTTTTCTTTCTGTTATATAGATAGGTTTATTCCCTTTTAATATGTTAAGAGGATAGCTGAAAGGAACTGCTAAATAGGACATATAAAAGAGACATCTGAAAAGTCACAAACAGGGAGAAGCACAAGCCAAGAGTATGGAAAAAAAAGAACAGTATCTGAAGAGATCACTGTGTTTTTTGAAAGACAAATGTCAAAAGCAATCATCCTAAACTTGATGAGGCAGGCTGGGGTATTGCCAGACACACTGTAAAAACAGAGCCAGCTGAAGGACCATGTTGGCTAACTGAGTGTGATCATGGAAACATGGAATGGTTGAGTTTGGAAGGGACCTCTGGAGATCATCTAGTCCAACCCCCCTGCTAAAGCAGCTTCATATCCAGGTGAGTTTTTAATATCTCCAGGGAAGGAGAATACCACCTCTCTGGGCAGCCTGTTCCAGACTCTCACTCTCACTCTCATAGTGCAACTTCTCTGCAGCTGAAAATAGGAAAGTAGGTTTCAGTTTGTGCCCATTGCCCCTTGTCCTGTCAGTGGGCACCACTGGAAAGAGCCTGATCCCATTTTCTTGAAACCCACCCTGAGAATATTTGTAAGCACTGATAAGATCCCCTTTTGGTCATCTCTTCTCCAGGCAAAGTGGCCCAGCTCCTTCAGCCTTTCCTCATGAAAGAGATGCTCCAGTCCCCCATCCATCTTCACAGCCCTCTGCTGCACTCACTCCAGCAGTTTCTTCTCTTCCCTGAACTGGGAAGCCCAGAACTGGACACAGAACTCAGATGTGGCCTCTCTAGGGCTAAGTACAGGGGCAGGATCACCTCCCTCGTCCTGCTGGCAATGCTCTTCCTAATGTACACCAGGGTACCACTGGTTTTCTTGGCCACCAGGGCACTGCTGGCTCATGGACACCTTGTTGTCCACCAGGACACCCAGGTCCTTCTCCATAGAGCTATTTTCTAACAGGTCAGTCCCCAGCCTGTTGTGGCACCTGGGATTGTTCCTCCCTCATATGCAGGACTCTGCACTTGCCTTTGTTGAACTTCATTCAGTTTCTGTCCGCTCAACTTCCCAGCCTGTCCAGGTCTCACTGAATGAGAGCGCAGCACTCTGGTGTGTCAGACATTCCTCCCAGTTCTGCATCATCAGCACCTCTGCTCACAACCCTCTGGGCTCTGCCATTCAGCCAGTTCTCAATCCACCTCACTGCCCACTAACCCAGCCCACACTTCCCGAGCTTACCTATGAGGATGTTACAGGAGACGGTGTGGAAAGCCTTGTNTTTTCTAACAGGTCAGTCCCCAGCCTGTTGTGGCACCTGGGATTGTTCCTCCCTCATATGCAGGACTCTGCACTTGCCTTTGTTGAACTTCATTCAGTTTCTGTCCGCTCAACTTCCCAGCCTGTCCAGGTCTCACTGAATGAGAGCGCAGCACTCTGGTGTGTCAGACATTCCTCCCAGTTCTGCATCATCAGCACCTCTGCTCACAACCCTCTGGGCTCTGCCATTCAGCCAGTTCTCAATCCACCTCACTGCCCACTAACCCAGCCCACACTTCCCGAGCTTACCTATGAGGATGTTACAGGAGACGGTGTGGAAAGCCTTGTTGAAGTCAAGGTAGACAACACCCACTGCTCTCCCCCATCTACCCAGCCAGTTATTCCATCGTAGAAGGCCAGCAGAGCAGCCAAGCATGACTTCACCTGGTGAGTCCATGCTGACTACTCTTGATAACCTTTTCCTCTACATGTTTAGAGATGACATCCATAATGAGTTTCTCCCTCACCTTTCCTCACCATAATGAAGGTGAGTCCTCCTTCTTGCTTTTTGAAGACTGGAGTGACACTGTCTTTTCTCCAGTCCTCAGACACCTCTTCAGTTCTCCATGACCTTTCAAAGATGATAAAGAGTGGCTTAGCAGTAACATCTGCTATTCCCTCAGCACTCATGGGTGTGTCCCATTTGGGCCCATAGATTTGTGGTTGTCAGGTCTGCCTAAATGACCTCTAACCTGATTCTCCTCAACCATGGAAAGGTCTTCCTTTCTCCGGACTTTCTCCCTTCCCTCCAGGGTCTGGGATTCACAAGGGCTGGCCTTAGCAGTAAAGACTGAAGCAAAGGCAGCATTCAGTAACTCTGTCTTCCCTATCTCCTTTGTCGCCAGGGAACTCACCTCATTCAGCAAGAAGTTCTCATTTTATCTAGTCTTCATTTTTCTAGTAACGTACTTAAAGGAGCTCCTCTCGTTGTCCTTGTCACATCCCTGCATAACCTGACAACATCCCTATATTTCTTCTAAATGGTTTGCCTCTTTTTCCACATTTTGTAATCTTCCTTTGCCATGATCTCCTTGCTGAGCCATGCAGGTTTTCTACCCGCGTCGTGCATCCCTGTNTGTCTTTTCTCCAGTCCTCAGACACCTCTTCAGTTCTCCATGACCTTTCAAAGATGATAAAGAGTGGCTTAGCAGTAACATCTGCTATTCCCTCAGCACTCATGGGTGTGTCCCATTTGGGCCCATAGATTTGTGGTTGTCAGGTCTGCCTAAATGACCTCTAACCTGATTCTCCTCAACCATGGAAAGGTCTTCCTTTCTCCGGACTTTCTCCCTTCCCTCCAGGGTCTGGGATTCACAAGGGCTGGCCTTAGCAGTAAAGACTGAAGCAAAGGCAGCATTCAGTAACTCTGTCTTCCCTATCTCCTTTGTCGCCAGGGAACTCACCTCATTCAGCAAGAAGTTCTCATTTTATCTAGTCTTCATTTTTCTAGTAACGTACTTAAAGGAGCTCCTCTCGTTGTCCTTGTCACATCCCTGCATAACCTGACAACATCCCTATATTTCTTCTAAATGGTTTGCCTCTTTTTCCACATTTTGTAATCTTCCTTTGCCATGATCTCCTTGCTGAGCCATGCAGGTTTTCTACCCGCGTCGTGCATCCCTGTGACTAAGGAATCAAGTAATCTTGACCTTGGAGGAAGTGATGCTCGAGTATTAACCAACTTTCTTGGACCCCAGTAATTCATAGGTGTACAATGTGGTGCAACTTGAGGCCATTTCCTGGGGACAGTGTGCTTTGGAACTAGAAGCTCTTAGCACCTACGCTGGCTCACAGCACAGAGAGCAACAGTGCACTGTCCCAGAGGTACAACCATAAAAGCACAAACAAAATATTTCACCGAGACATTTAAAAAGAAAATTTTGCTAATGTAAAAGGAAAACAAAGTTGTTTTCCCAAGGCTATTGTCCCAGGCCAAACTACTGGGTAGTGTTGTGGAAAGAAGGAAAAAAATAACCCACAAAATACATCACATGTCATCTGAAAATGCACCATGTGTCACTACCTTCCATAAGGGTAGCAGGAAGCAGTTTCTGCAGCGTGGCCTTTGCAAACCAAACAATATCAGTCTACCACAAGTGAGAACATCCCCGTGCTGCCAGCTCTAGGGCCACTGCAGCTGATCTCTGTTTATGAAAGTTAGGCAAAAGCATCCCTTCCCAAGAAGCTCAAGACTGCAAAAAAAAGGCAGATAGTAAAGGAAGGGAATATTCTGCAATCCTTTTAACCCATATCCTGAATCCACAGGTCTTAAGACTGTACATCAGGGCTGCCCTTCAGAGCAATCTACTTTTAGTAGATCCTGGAGAGAAAGTAGAAGAGACAAACACATTAAGATTCCTCATTTAAAACAAACAAACAAAACAACCAAAAAAAAACCCCAAAAAAACCCACAAAAACAAACCACAAACAAACGAAAAAACCCAAAACCCAACATCACAACTCATTTCAGTAACAACAGAAGTGCATCACCAGGTAAGTGAGCTTGTGTTTACAAAACCTCTAATGCTCAATTAGGTCTGTTTAGCACTGTGCATTACTTCCTGATCTTAATGCAGCTTCTTCTATTGAACACACCGCAGCAACTGCTATTGCTGCCATGTAAAAATCTGTACAGTGATAGAAACCTTTCCACATAAGAACCTAAAGGAGGGTGTTTGCCTCATTAGTCAGGAAACACTGTCATGCTCTAATTAATTTGTAGGAGGCAGAAAATGGATAACATATGGCTCTACTCTTACAGAATCAAGGAAAAAAAAAGAAAACGTTTACTTGTATTTTCAATACTAAGAGAATATCTCTACACATTTTCTAATTGTTTACCACCTCTTCCAGAGGCACATACAGCATCTTTTGTAGGTACCCTTCACTCTGATGTTGAGCACAATGAAATCTCAGACCCAGAAGCAGACCACACATATGACTCATTAAAACAATTATGGTCATTATAAATCCAAATAGAAAAAAGAATAATTTAGGATAAAGGTTTCTAGTTAATCCCTACCATGATTGCAATACCAAGAATTCTTTATTAACCAAAAACAATGGAAATATTAAGTCATATTTCAGCACACAACAAATCAAGAAAAATAACATAAGAGATTTAACATTTCTAGCAACAAAGGTCTGGAAACTGGGTCAGTGAGTCCTAAGTCTTGTTAAAGTTTAAGCCCCACTTAAATAAGTGAATAAATGAGGGAATAAAAAAAATTCAAAGCAGCCATGGTCTGTGTAAAGTTTCAGAAGAGTAGTTTTCAAAATAGAGAAATCATGGATAGGTAAATCATGGATCTTGCCTGGATAGGGAACTCATGAATCAGAAATTCCTTACAGTCTCAGGACAGCTGTTTTGTGGGACATTGCCCAACATCCAGGCTCCAAGGTGTAACACAGGATCCCATTACTCCCCCACTGACAAGGAAGTGGCCACAATACGTTGCGGGAATGATGCGGACCTGCCTAATGGGAAAGGGACACCAGAGGCATGGCACACCTCCTTGTCAATGGTCAAACCAACTGGCAGATAAATTAACTTAAAACCATATCCTTTAAGAAGGTTTTTCTGTTTCCCCCTCGTCAGAAGCCTTTATTACCTACTAAAAGACGTTTTTATAAGCTACATATGAAGCAATTTTCTTATAACAAAATTTTTCCCACCCCCAAAGTCTTCCTAGCAAGTTCTTCCATCTATTGTGAGTTGCAGAGCCTCACCTAAGCAGAGAGGAAAGTTCCCTTGTGGGAGCTGGAAGAAGGACAGAGCAGCTCCCACCCCAACAGCCTACTTCTTTTGAAAGCATATAAAATTCATAGCATATTACATGTTTAGAGTTATTGTTTTCCATACTAAGTTGCAGATCCCCAGGACGAATCTCCAGCCTCAATGTGAGATGGGGTGAACTGCTAAAAGTGATGGGGCAGAACAGAAGCATCACAGAGGGCTCCCAGTGTTCCATGGCCCAGGACCCAAGAGGCTGGAATTGTTCCCCACATCACAGATTAACCAATAACTGGGGTATTTGCCTACACAGAGCTCTGGGCCTTAATCTACTGGTTTTCCAACACAGAGGGAAATGTTTAGTGCCCCAGCTCTTACTGATGTGCAGATATAAGTGTCTTGGTCTGACCAGAAATCATAAAAATGTCACTTTCTCACTCCTTGCACATGCACTCAGACACACATCTGAGCTCTTTCTTCCTTCCACATATTTTTGTGACTTGAGGACTGCAGCTTGATCTCAAGACTCATTTTTATACAGGGGACAATGAGCATATATGACAGGAAAAACAAGGGGCAATAAAGCAAGAAAAAGTGAAGTAAAACCAGCAAACCAAAGTAAAACACTTCACATGAGAAGTCTGTAGTTCTCCTGAAAACAACCTTGAGAATAACTACCCTATCGTACAGCTCTAAGTATGAGACTTGCTACAGTGGCACTTCATACCTCTCAAGGCAAAATTGTTCACTTTCCCCAATTTCCCTTAGACTGAAATGTAGCAGAAAATGCATTCATTGCCCCAATGTGCAGACAGAATGATACTTTTTGAACAGAAAAGAACACTAAATCATATTATTTCTTGAAGAAACTTGAAAAACATTGACAAGAAAAGTAAACACAAATGTTATTTTGATTTCCTTTGGCCCATTAGGATGCCACTATAAAGTTTCCAACTAGAAGAACAATCTTTTCTCCCCTTTCTTTTTCTCAAAATAAATTAGAGAAAAAAGCCATGACTTGATTTCATCAGGAAAACATTGCACTTGTCCATACTGACTAGCTCCTACTATTGGAAACTGTAATAAGAGGGGCAGCATGTCAAAAATACATCTTGTCAAGAGAGAAAAGAAATAAACAAAAAGATGCTACACTGAAGGGTGCAAAAGTTGTTGAGATTTCAAATTAAAACCTTTAACTTTCAAATTAAAACAATATTTATTATTAAAGCAGACATGTGATTCCTTTTGTACGGAAGATGCACTGAAAAGCTGGGGAAATTATTTTGTTATATCCAGAAAGACCTTGGAAAAGTACAACTTTGAGTCCCGCAAGGGTACTCTGCAAAGCACTGCGAATCATTTATTAATTTTTTCCCCCCAATCTTTCATCAGGCCTGAAAAGGCAGGAGACAGTCAAGTGCCCATGTGCTCACAACAAACAAGGCCCACTTGGTTCACACAACGAGGTTTGTAAGATGCTCAGAAGGAAAATAGGAGTCATGACACCACTCAGGTTTCTCCATGGTGAACAAAAGGAAGGTGGTTGAAGAGTGAAAACGCATGAGAGTGAAGGATGGCCACCTGCCACCTCTCCCCCACAGAACGTAATTTTCAAACTCCTCCCAACACATAGTCTCTGGATCTCATCCCAGCTTTTCCTCATGTATACCACCCACGCTGGCAGATGCTTCCAGCATTCTTCAGTGGGTCGTTCATTTTCTTCACAGCAATTCAACTCACAGGTGCTCAAGAAGGAAGAATTAAGAGTAGCTCTCATTCCTGACGCCTCAAAAAAGAGTGAATAGATTTTGAGTCAGGAAACAAGGATGAGAGCAGTGGAAAAGCTGAAAGCACAAGAGATTCTGGCTATGAAAGACAGGCAATTTGAAATGAAAACTTGCTTGACGTTCATTTTCACCCTTGAAAATGAGCACACCTGAAATCCTAGTTGGCGGCCTTAATCCTCTCAATAACAGCCAATCCCAGGAGGATTGCTTATTCCCAGGTGCCCAAGGGAGTTGCCAAGGTCCAATGCCATAAGAATTTGACACCTTATATCCCGAATACTAGCAGAACTCTGTGAGATTTAAATTATATTGGGAAATCAAAAATGCACAGCAGCATCAGGATCAAAGGAATGTGTAAGAATATGGATTTTATTTTTTTGTGTGTTGGTTGGGTTTTGTTAGGTTTTTGTTTGGTTGGTTTGGTTTTGGAGGGCGAGGGATGGAGGGGGAGGGAGGGTTTTTTTTCTCATTTTAATCTTATTTCTCAAATGTGCTGTCCACATCTCAGCCAAGACAGCTGCTCACATCAATGAAGCTGCCTGGGTGTTGTAATGCTTCCAAGATGACATACTCCATGCTTCACTTAAATGTGATTATATACATGGGCAGCATATTCCTAAAGGAGAGAACTAAGGACACACACACTCACTCTGTATTGCCTACAGAAAACAACATGTTCATTTTTTTTTTTATTCTAGCACTGTGAGCTTAAGAGTCACAGCTCCTAGGTGATTAGGATGACAGCCACAGTCTTACTCTTGGGCTGGAAGCATTATTTTCTCACACTTACCATAGTCACAGCATACATACATTGAATATTTCTGTACTATATAATGTCAGTACAGCTTCACAGCTCTTCCACAGTTACAAGACCTTCCTGACCTCTAACACAATTATAACTGTAACTCCTTTTCTGCCTCCTGCCTTCTTTCGATGGTTCTCTCTCATTCAGTATGAATTTTCTTCCATCAGTGCCCATGGTAACATCCATAGAATTAGCTCCAGGCTAGA
This sequence comes from Melanocharis versteri, assembly GCA_013397845.1. NCBI lineage: Eukaryota > Metazoa > Chordata > Aves > Passeriformes > Melanocharitidae > Melanocharis > Melanocharis versteri. The sequence continues at coordinate 892,749 of VZTG01009080.1, forward strand.
CAGTGGCCATGAACAGCTCCCTAACTATGGAAACCTGCCAATATTTATCACAAATATAAGATGTTCCACAGAAGTAAAAAGCACAACAGTGCTTCTTTAACTCTTTTGCAGATCCTTGGCACATTGTGGTAGCCAGAGCAATTTGTAAACATGGCAAACTGCCTGTCTTGCCTTTTTACATTTATAAGCATATAGATGCACCTTAATAGCATGGTCAAAGATTCTAGGACTATAAATTAAACTAAGTAGTTACCTTCACATTAGCCATCAAATAATACACGAGTCACATTGCTGTCAAGGATGTGATAAAGATGTACAACACACAGTCTGCCTCATGATGAAGAAAACACAAACTGTTTAACACTGGAAAATTTTGAAGATGCATGCTGAATATTTCAAACTTGCAGCAGTTACAAATAGGAATTTTGGGTATAAGGGGATTGAATGTATTTTTTTAAAGTAACTTTAGGTATGAAATTGGGACAAAGGATGACACACTCGTATTCCACAGAATTAATGTTGACAGCTTTAAATCCTGCAGTGATTTCTTTTAAAACAATCACCAATTGCCTCCCGGAGTGTCTGTTTACTGAGAACATCAAATAATTAAGTTTACAGTGGTGAATCAGAACGAGTAGCAGACCCAGACTTATTTGGGAAGCAATGAAACTATAATTAGACTAGAAAACATTGAATGCAATAAAACACGGATATGAATGCTGTTAGGAGGTTCCACGCAGGGACAGTGAAACATTCAGCATGCAGCAGAGAAGTAGTCTGCCTTGATCTGCATGGGAATCAAGTCCAGATTTATATGCACGTTAGAGAAATGTGAAAGAAAGTCCATGCCTGGGAGCTACATGATGCTCAACTCCTCAGTTTCTCCTCTCCTTCAATCAATTTAAGATAGCTTTTGCCCCAGAATGCTGAGGTTCACATCCCTAACTTAACCTCAGCCACCACTGAACAGTCTTTGCCTTTATGTTACTTATTTTCATCTGAATGCTTTCTACTATTACTTGGAATGCTTGGTCACCTGTAAAAATACTTCTTTCTAAATCCCTGCCAATTTACAGGTTATAAGCCTGTGGATGCATCAAGCCTTTTACAAAAGCTTTTATCACAGAGACTTGCTAATAGCTGTATTTCAACATTTCTGCATTCACAACTGCTTAGCAGAACAAGATGATTATCACAGTTGACAATATCACTGATAATTAGAAGGCTTTACTTTCAGTACCTCAAAATGTGCAAGATCAAACGTGTTTCGTATAATCCAAGGTATGAACTTAAACTTGTATACCGTAGCAGTGTAAAACTTGCACACACACACCTATGACATTTTCCCATCAATCTTTCACATAAGGGTTGGGGGGATCTACCTAATCTACCTACATCTATATAATGAGTCATATCATAGATCAGTTTTGGTTGGAAAGGACCAAAGGATCTTAACATTCATTTAGTTCCAACCTCCCTGCCATAGGCAGGGATACCTTTCACTAGACCAGGTTGCTCAATGCCCCATCAAGCCTGGCTTTGAACAATTCCAGGGATGGGGCATCCATAACCTCTGAGGGCAATCTGGTCCACAGCAAAGAAATTCTTCCCAAAATCTAATCTAAATCCACCCTCTTTCGGTTTAAAGCCATTCCCCCAGTCCATGCTCCATCATTACACATCCTTGTAAAAAGTTCCTCTCCAGCTCTCTTATAGGTCCCTTTTAGGTACTGGAAGGCTGCAATAAGGTCTCCTCATGGCTGAGCAATCCTAAATCCCTTAGCCTGGTCTTGTAAGGAAAGGTGCTTCAGCCCTCTGATCCGTGGCTGCTTGGACAATTTCTTTGGATTCTTCCCAGCTGAGCTTGGATGAGATGATCCTTGAATATCAACAAGCTTTCTTAGTCCTCTCTTCCCTCCAGGGCTTTATCCCATTGTACTCTACCAAACAGATCCCTGAGGACGCCAAAGTCTGCTCTCCTGAATTCCAGGGTAGCGAGCTTGCTGTGTGCCCTCTTTGCTGCCCCAAGGATCTCAAACTCCACCATCCCATGGTCACTACAGGCAAGGCTCCCCTTGAGTTTCACATGCCCCACAAGTCCCTCCTTGTGAGAAGCATCAAATCATTGCTCAGTGGAAATTAGGAGATTTTCCATCACAAAAAGTGAGGTGCCACCACTTATCCAATCCATAGCATCCTGTCACGCTTCAAAAATGAAAAACTTGCTGTCTTGCTGCGTGTTTTGCGGGACACATAACTTCTGACTAGGATGTAAAAAGCTCCAGCACAGCACTGCAGAAAGGTGGTCTGTTCCCTTCCAAGCCAAGCCAATATACAAGCAGAGTTTATCCTGAAAGTGAAATGACAGAGAGGGCTTCAGCAGCAGAGCAGTGGTCTCACTTGTATTATTGTTAGTCCTGTGACAGTCAGTTATTCTTTATACTCCTGTAAAGTCACAGGACTATTACCAGTTTGTGCTTGGTCAGCAGTTCAATATTCTCTGCTATTTTACTTCAAGTCATTCTTAACAGCCTCTGACTCACCAAGGAGAACTAAATATAACTTCAACTTCGTTCACTGCTGCCACAGCTGTGAGACGAAAGCAAGTAGAGGCAGAGCACAGGGGTTCTAACCACACCACCTCCTCAACTTGCAAGCTTCACATAAACCACACTGTTTTCCTCCAAATGCTCAGTGAGATGGACACCGCCATCTAAGAAAGAGTGGTAGAATCCATAGTGTCAAGGGAACTGCAAAAAGTGGTATTTCTGTAGTATCTAGCACTTCACTAATTGCTGTCTGGGTAATGAAGCTGAACCTTTTTACACAGCTTAATGTTACTGCAGCATTTTGCTTGAAGTACATAGACTCAAAGAACATGAAATCCCTTTAGCAGTTTTTTTTGGGGGGGATATCCAAGTACAATTTAAAAGATATAATTAAAATATCAAATTCATGCTTTTCCAAGAATCTAGCCTCTTATTATTTTAAAGAGCAAAACCTAGCAAACAGTCGAGAGAGATTTTCACTAAATAAAAGAACCAGAATATCACAACAAAAATTAATTTTGTGTTCTACAATTCCAAGAACAGAAAGCAGCAATAAAGGGAAACAGAGTGACTCTACAGGGCTTGATGGAGAAAGCCTTATGATTATATATTTCAAAGCTAGCAATGAAATTGAAAATTATCCTAGTGAATTACATGTCTCAAAAAGATAGAGAAGCAGCACTGTTCTCTCTAGTTTCTGTAAAACCAACATCCTTGGAATAAGATGCAGTACTTATGGAAAATTCCTCCTGGGTATTCTTTCTCAAAAGTAGTTGGGAATTCAGTGTAACTCCTAAAACCATTTTTATATACTTATATATAACGTGTATATCTATATAAAAGCAAACACAAACTCAGTAGCACTTTTAACCATCCGGACTTGGATTTTAAGCATTAGTTTATGTAAACCAAGTAAATTACAAGTTCTTGATATAATGTGCAGCCTGCAACCTACCCTTTCATCAGGTTTAGGCTGCATGCATTTATTTTAAATGTAGAAAGTGGTCCACTTAACCTTGAACTTAAGGAGCAGCTATCATGTGGATAATTGATTTTGGTTACTTTCGTAATTGTTTTTCCTGCAAATACAGCAGAAGCACATGTCCCTTTGACTTTCAAAACACAAAATTCCAAGTTAACACCTTTCCTGTTTCTGCCCTTTCCTGTTGACACCTTTTCCATTAAAAGCCTCTTCGATAGAAAGAGTCAGAGATTGAGGCTGGCTCAGGTACACATAAGACTGATTAATCATCAAGAACAGAGAGGCTACCAGCCAAATGACTTTGATGGAGGATGTGCACACTCCTTACAGTGCAGTTGAGCTGTGCTGCAAACTACTGGGGATGGAGACAGCATGGTTTGTGCTACAGAAAGTGAGAGTACTGCTATATGAGAAATCTTAAACCCAGCCTCAAGCAGTTCACACTAAGCTGTGGCTACCTTCACTGCAGCATCCATCACTTCATTTTTGGCATCTTTTATCCCAAAGGCCTCCTAGCTGTAAACACCTGCATGCCCACAAAAGCCTTACATTTCCTCTGTGGAGGAAAACTGCATTCTCATTTCACTTGTAAAGCTTGTCTCAAAATTCTCTTCACTGTGATCAAGGTCACGCACTGCCAGATTCCAGGGCTTAAATTTTCAAAAGGGCATAGTTCTGTATCCACTTGCACTTACGAAAATTCACATCTTTCTTCTATCACCTGAGAAGTGGGAAGCCAGTTGCTTGAAGCATATAAAGCAGGAAAGGAAGCATGGCTTTTGAGGGGACGGGTACCTCATATCCATATAGCCTTCTGTCAATGGATTTGTTCAAGGCCTGCTTCCATATTTCACTTACATTGTTTCAAGTGTCTCATAGATAAGAACCAGAGAGAGGTACAATTCCCTGTTCCACAGGGGCTCAGTGTGCAAGAGGTCATGGAGTGCTGGCAGAACATCATCCATCCTTCACGTCCAGTGAGCAATAAAAGCATCAGAGTAGAGCTGTGTGCAACTTAATTTCTTACACTAGACGTTTCTGAGCTCAAAGTAAAAAGCCTACAGATTTGTAGGTCTCATTCCTGTACCACAAAGCATTCACTCTTTGTTGAAAATAATTAATCTTCTGATGCAGAGCAGCTGGGATGGTTGGGAAGTTTAACACAGAAGGGCTGAGCAAGTTGTATGCAGGTACTGAAATGCAGTGAGTCTGTGGTATTAAGAGGCTATTGGTGATGTTCATAATAGCCCCTCTTGAGAATAGGGGTGAAAAAAAGGAAGCAAAAGCCACAAGCTTTAGACATTAACAGGCTTGAATATCAACTCAAGAAAATCCTTGCTGTGAGCAGAGAAACTCTCTTACTGCAGGACACGTTTCTAAAAGGTGACTAACCAAAAGAGCAGGATAATAATTTTATAGCGAACTGGGTATTTTCAAAACTAGTCCAGTCTGAACAGGAACTGGAGAGTCCTTGACAGTTCTGCTAAAATCCACTGTGAGAAGCAATAAGAAAATATTTTCAGAAGGCACCTATGAGGTACAAGAACCAACAAATCTTAACTTTTATACATTCCATGGTTCATACATCAATTTATTCTAGTACATGGGACTGAGAACCTTGAATCAGATATTTAGGCACCTATGTCACAGGAAGGAGTGTCTGAGGAGATGAGGTGGATCTCAAGGGGCTTGAACAGCCTGCTGAGATATTCAGCATTTTATGAATTCCATTTTCAGAAAAAAAAGGAACAATTTATGCTCAAATTCAGGGCTCTTCAGTCATTGTTCTAAAGCCCTGGAAGGCCTCATACTCAGATTTCTCAGGGGTATTTTAAGCATTTAAATCCCATTATCATGTATGAGCTTTCACAGATCAGCAGCTCAGCATGTAATTCAGGGGATTTTCAAGCACGCCTTCTTCCCAATAGCTCCTGTGTGAGTTAGTCATGAAAAAAAATATAGGACAGTACTAATTATAGAATAAAACCTGACAGAGGTGGTCTATCTGAAAGATTTTCTTTGGAATAATAATTTTAAGAACAACTATATTTAACTGTGTAGCTGAATTCAGTCAAAAAATAGTCCCTATTACTCAAGACAAACTCTTGCTGTGGAGTTATGTCCTGTTCTCTGCAGTCTTAGAAGGCAGCTGATTTTCCCCATTTTTGTAGCAGTCTTGAAATCTTATGTCCCAACTTCAGTCACTGCTTTAAACAGAACACAATTTCTCCACACTTCCCTTGAAGGGCATATTTAGGCTTTAGTTTTACTACCTCTGAATCTCCAACACACTCACTCTGGATATTTCCAGACTAATCATAAGAATTCAGCAGTGCCCCAACATTGCCAAGGGGAATATTATCTTGTATGTGACTGTACTGTGAAGAAGCTTTGGAATGGCATCTTCCCTGTGAAAGAGCATCATACTGATGATTAATTATGGCTTTGTCTGTGTTAGGTCTTTTCCAGGCCCTCTATTTCCATTTCCTCTTCAGTTTTATTCAACCATTTTAGAAATCAGGCCTCCAACTTACCCTTTCCCTGTTCTCTGAGATGACATCCATCCTCTTAAAATCATAATGAGATAGCTGCTAATGGTACCACACCTGCTTTGACTCACTCTTCAACCACTCCAGTAGGAAAATATTCCAGTTTGAAGGAACTCGATTTGGCCTTTTGAAAAGCACCCTTGAAAAAACAGTGCTTAGAACAGAGTTATTCCATGGTAGATGCCCCATTGCAATCCCAAGGTGTGACTGCAGTCATACAGGTGCACTCAAGCCAGACATAGCCCTGGTTATCCGGCTCAATTTCCATGTTCTTGACAAGCCACCATGTTCTTACTGAGGCTCATTGGCACCTGTTTCATGGCTTGGAAACTAGGTCCTAAGTGACCATGACTACACCTTCTTCCTGATGTAGAAACACTACAATATTTAGCTCCCAGATTTTCCAACAGATGTCTCCAAAACCATTGGAAATGGGAACCTCCATGTTAGCCCAGGTGAGATCAGTAGCCATCACTGAACAACACAAAACATAAGATGGGCACTAGGCCACAGGGTGAATATTCTTCTTATATATTCTTCTCTCATAGCTGGAGGAGAAAAAAATTAACACAACACAGTATAGGTATTTTTAAAAGAAAACTGTTTTTATTCCATGTTATTTAAGATTAGTAAAGGGATATGCCTGTAAATGTGTCAGCCCACATCAAAAATTCAAGAGCACAGAATCCAAGAGCAGACAGTAAAGACAGGAAAACAATAAGAAATGCCCTGTTGTGACCTCACCACCTGAGGCAGGTGTTAATGCCTAACAAAAGACATCTCTGTGGTAAACCACTGAGCTTTTAAAATGCAATTTAACTTCACAGTGGCCTGGACCAGATAATTTACAACTTCAGGACTCAGGCAGAATCTTGGTGTAATTAGGCAATTTATTTCTCAATTAACAATGAATTTAACAAACACAAGAGACAGAAGAAAATACAAAAGTGTGGGTCTCTAAAAAGTGAGACAATTGAGGAGTACACAACATAGTAGGTTGTGCTCAGGTCTACTAAGTCAGACTGGGATTCATTTGCAAGAATCTTAAGGAGGGAAAGGTCACCCTCTCTGTACAACTGGTCAAGAAATCAAATATGCAAAGGCCTCAAGAGACAAACCACTCTCCCACTTCATATAGGCAACACTTCATCAAACATAACAGTGTTGGAGCCCTTCAAGGCTCCTTTCAAACACACTCTGACCACGAGTGCTGTTTTCTCCAGCCACAGCTGATGGCTAAGTTCCTCTAGGCTCAGGGCTGAGAGATAGCCAAGTTCCTTCTGATTCAGATAGAAGATGTGGATGTGAACATGGAAACAGCAGAAGGGGGATGTCACTGAACAAACGGCTCTGGAGCATGAACCTGGAACTTCATTACCATCCCCCCACAGCTATGTCTATAATAGTGATCCAGCAAGGGCACAGATAGGAACACCCTCTCATGACACTGCTTGTTGTCACACTGACCCCATTTTCACTCCTGTCACCCAGACAAATATAAGGACATAGCCACACAGCATGCTTCTCAAATGCAGCATGGACAGTGGGGAAAAATGGGGATAGACATCCATGTGGCCCTACAGAAAAAAGCCAGGCCAGGCCAAGTTGCCCTCAAGACCACACAGTAAAGGACCTGGACCATTTTATTTACTGATAGACATTTATTTATTGATAGACATTTATTTACTGAGAATGATTTGGTTTGGAAGGAACCTTACACTACCTTATAGAAGTACTAGGAACTGCAGAGACAATTGCTTCTGTTACTAAGAGATGCCAAGTTCTATAAAAATTATAACAGTTTCCTTGGTCTAAAAAAAGCCTAACGTCCTTTTATTTTTGACATTGATGAGTCAGCAGATAGGAAAGGCAATTCCCAAATATAGTGCCTTGCACCAGAGGACACAGAAAGAAGAAAATTTGATCAATGCTTCCTCCCTCACTGAGATCACATAGCTTCTGATGAGCCACATCAGTCAAACAGCATCACCCATCACCAGGCCTTCCTTATAAGATCCTCCAATAGTGAGCAAAACAGTATTTTGTTTGGTATGAGATGAGATGACTTCCACAAACTTTCTGAAGTGGTTAAGACTACTTGGGGTGCCCAGCTGGAACAAGAACAAAGTGACCAAATAAGAAGCTGTCTGTATTGTCACACTCCACCCATTTTTAGGTAGGTCTCATACTAAAAGCATATTCTCTGGACCATTTCAAGCGTTCACTAGCAAAGACCTCCTGGGAAGGCATTCCAGACAAGATACTTAATGCTACACATACCGCTCAACATCGACAGCGTGTTCTGAAATTTTTGTTTAACTACAGGTCTTTTCTAACTTTTGGCTGTATTTTAGTTCTGTGAGATGTAACAATCCCATAGTTGTCCAAGAAAATACCTGGCTTGCCACATTTTTCTGAAACAATACTCAAAGTCCAGTCACCTTGAATTATAACCCCTTCTGCAAGATGAAGGGTATTGCTATGCAATTCAAATTTCAGAGAATTTCTGGCTTTATGACCACAGGTCCCAGAAGATGAGATTCACCACAGTTCTACTAGCTTCAAGCAGAGCTATATCAATTTACTCCAAAGAGAGATATGATACAAGTGAGTACTTTTGGACTCCTCCCTGATGAAACAGCCATGAAAAAAAAATATTTTTTTTAAGAGTTAGCTACAAAGATTCTCAGATTAGGACATCATTGTGTTGGTAACTTGTTGGGTATTCTTACACATTTGTCCTTAAAAACACCAAGCTGAAATTACTTTACTAACATTTGAGAGCAATTTTTATGTAATGAGTTATACAATGTAGGCACTTTCCTCTTTTGCAAGGCGTCTACATATCCAGGAAAAGGAATGCTCTTATGAATATAAAAATGTGACCACCAGACCCTAAAACATGTCTTGCAGAACTGTTTTTTGAACATAAATATCAGATAAATTATGCAAGTCATAGCATAAAGTGAACCTTTTTTGTAAGTACACTCCAAATACTTTGCAGACTGCTGTGTTTCACTAGAATGCAGCAACAGGTTTGAATGGAAGTGTGGATTACCAAAATTTACTGTAATGTTCAGTGTCAGTATTAAGCAGACTAGAATCAGATTTTGGGAACAGAATTTAATAAGCCTGTGTAACACTGAGCATAAATCACACCATTTATAATAACCATCACCTCAGATGACTTTGATAAAGCTACCAGCCATTTTCCACTCCTTAACTTATTGCCTGGACTAAGAACATAAAAATCTTGAGTTATTTCCATGGATTTCAAAATTATTTGAACCTTTATTTTTGGACATAGTTTCTCATATCTTCAGAATAACATTTATACATTCCCATAAAGCTGTACAGTTACTAACATGTAATGATAAATCACTAAAAGGTAATAAAGGTAATTTAAAAAATGATAGATCGATTCAGGCCTCCAAATCCATGGGTATCAAACTTAGCCCTATTTCTATCACTGTCTCTATTCATTTCCAGTTTCATTTCACTCAAAATATACCAGACACTGAGTATATTTGTATGCCAACTGATTGTGCCACAAAAGGATGGAATGTATTTCTGAAAGATGTGTGCTAAAGTACCCAAAATACTAAAAAAATAAGACCTCATATCTGCACATTTCCCCAGTTTGTAATCCCAAGTCACTGAGTACACTATGTACGGCTATTTGGTGAGTGAAATATCTACTGTGATGTATGAATGCATAGTTGGGAATGCCTTTTCCTTCTTGAGAAGTACATTAATTCCCTCTGTGCCACCCACGGTTCGGGATGTTCTCGGATGCAAGAACAGCGGGTATGAGAACCCCCTCCCTCAAAGAGGTGCCCTTAGTAAATGAAGCAATCAAAGCAGTCAGGCATCAATGTCAAGCACCTCAGATTCTTTTTTCCCCCCACAGCCTTAGAGCACAGCACCCAGTATCTCTTGAAAAACACCTTTAAGGCTTGTTAAGTAAACATACAATCCAACAGATAACATGTTCTAGGGAGAGAACACACCAGAAGTACATAAATATCTGGTCCAAATAAACAAAAACTGACAGCAAACTCCAATTTGGCTTAGCATTAAAGGAATACAGTAGAGGTGTTTCCTTATTTACCTCATGGTTTCCAAGATCAGAGAAACAAGCAACAATTATAACAGAAGAATACCTCCACATTATTAAAGCAGATACATATAAAAAAGAGAAAGTTCTTTGCTGACCTTCCTATATCAACTTTTTCCTCATCAATAAGAGCACAGCATGAATGTAATTAACATACAAGGGGAATAAGAGTCAAAACAAACTGGATCTCAAGAGAGGATATCATAGCAGCAGCAGATGGAGGCAGCAGTAAACATTAAAGATGCTGGCAAGACCCCGTTCTCTCTGCTGGCATTTTTGAAGAAATATTTATTCAGAGTTGAGCATATGAACATAATGGTCAGCTTCCAATGAAAGTATATTCTCTTGAGGGGGACCACCGTCCTCAGTGCAGCAGTACTTTATAGCCAACTTACACAACCAGCAGATGAGCTTCCTTCCTTCCAGCACTCTCAGGGACTAAGCATGCCCTTGTAAGCAACTTTACTTTTGTTTGGCCACATGCAAGTTAAGCCAAGGCTTGAGAAGTTAAGACACACCAAAGAACAGATAGAGCTGCTACCACCAGCCTCACACTCACCAGTTTGCAAGTCTACAACTCTCCTGTTGATTTTACCACAGGAGAAGTTGAGCGTCTCATCTCTTTATAGGCCAGGCACCACATGTGAGTAATCAACAGAGCACTCCTGAAGCTGGGTTTAAATAGCGTAATAGATTAAATACCTATTAACTAGAAGTCAAAGGGCACAAGAGTATTCATCATGCATTCAGGAGCCCCTTGAGCCATGGTGGCAATAGGTTTTAATTGGGTTTTCTGTTGAGGCAATTCCTCTTCTGTGATTTATGAAGAAACAAACTAGTCTTATTTTGAAATGCCAGTTCATTATGTAGCATAAGATTAATTAAACAAGCAAACCAACAAAAAACCACAAACAAACAAAACCCTAAAACTAATCAGAAAGACTTCCACAACCACCAGGATCCTGCTGTGATCCTGAAGGATCTGAAGAAACTAACTGACCTCTCTGCCAAAGAAACTCTGGAATGCCTGCTTACTCCACTTAATCTCTGTGTAGCAATTCTAAATGGATTATAGTAAGCTCCCTCAGTACAACAGGTACTGGAGGAATCTGAAACTGTCCCTGGCCTAAGGTTTAAAGGAGTCTGAGATTGAGGAGTGCTACAAGGATATTCTTCCTCATAACTGAATTGGAATTGCATTTAGATGCCATTACTGCAACACTCAGGAAGGAAGTCCAATTTCCTGGCAAAACACTTTTATCACCCCCACCTATACAATTAAGGTTCAAAGCAAGGTTTTATTCCACACAGCCACCTAAGCTAAGAAAGCACTTAAGGCTGAGTCAGTGGTGAAATGTGAACTCTATTGTCATTGTGGGGAATTTTGCCATTGACTCCAGTGGAATTACACTGTTGCCCAAGAGGTAAAAAGAGGTGTTACTGTCTCTTAAGATAACACTGAAAAGCATAAAAGTGTATTCTTGTCTTCTGCGTAATTGAGAATACACAATAATAATCATACAATTTCAGAGAGCTTTTGAATGACTCGGGCCAATAAGACTGCCAATCTTGATCATGAAATTGACAGAGAAGAATCTAGCAAACTCCTAGGCAAATTGCTGAAACAATTAGTTAGCCTTACAGTTAGAACCGTGTTCCTCATTTCTAGCCTGCATTAGCACTGCATTAATTTTGAGCACCTTTATTACATTATTTTCTCTAAAATTACAGTTAACTACCTCTACAACAGCCACAGTGTTGATTACAGCAATGAAAATGCTATAATCAGCTAAAAAGTCTCCCCTATAAAAGCCATAGTCTATTCAATGTAATTAAACAGATTATGACCAAGATGCACCCTAAAAACAGCAAAACCATTTAATCACTGGAATAAGTAACCAAGAAAGTCATTGCTCCCACCATAGCTGAAGAAACAAAGGGCTTTGGGGTTTCATTACAAACATAAACATTTATTTTGGACTGACACAACATGAGAGGTTTTGCTTCATTTGAGACTAATAAATATCTTTGTATTACCTTTTCTCTCTCTCTCTCAGTCCATTTATCAAACCAAACCAAACCAAACCAAATTATTTTTAATGGAAGAATCAAAGGATTAAGTTTCAAACTAGAAATATTTTGATATTTCAATTGTTACTTGAAGTATTTGATTTTGAGTAGTGCTTCAAAAAGATGCTTTTTTCAAAATCTTTCTATTCTCCTTCCATGTTTTGTTTTCTCCACTGAACCAAATAAAAAGATATTTCCTTTCTCCAACCTTCCAGACACATTTATTTTCAGTGAATTTACAATCTGTCAAAATAAAATTATGTCCTCATTTATAGAATAGGTAAAAATCATTCCAAAAGTTGGAGTACAGAATTATTGCCCTTGGTTATGAGAGATGTTGAATAGCCAAGTATAATGGTATCTTTCAGCCTTGAAATTGATAACCTAGGCAAAAAGAATTAGAGAACTTACTTTGAATGCTGGATATATCAATCATGAATGGAGGATCCTACTTTTTCCACTTCTAGCTGTAGAGCATTACAATTGCACTCAAAACCCCTAATAAAAAGGCATAGTTGGTGACCCAGTGCAAGTTCCAGGCTATGTCAGTACCCACCAAACCACGTCAGTGACATCACGATCATCTTACCATCAAGTAAAAAGTCACTGGGACATAATTCACTGTAGAGTACGAATTGGTTAAAAAAAACACAAACAAAAATAAACAAACAATCCCCACAATAAACAAACAAAGCCAATCAAAACCACCTTAATTTCCTCAGAATAAAAAAAAAAAAAAAACACTCAAATGTATTATTTAGATAACTACATCTCATTGATTTAAAAGGGCTTAGCTCTCTCAAATGAGATACCACTGCCTGAATAATTAGATCCCAATGCAGTTTTGAAGATTTGTCCCTTAATCTTCAATATTTTCAGCACAAAACACCCAGAACAATCAGCTGTCCTGAGCTATTAAACAAGGGAACAGAATGAAAAAGTGACTTAATTCCCAGTTAAAAATCCATTCTTCGGAGAACATAGTATCATATAACACCGAGCAAGCAAACAGAAGAAGAGACATATTTTGTTTGGGTGTTGTGTGCTATTTTCTCATGAAACTGCACACAACTGTTGTAAGGTCAAAGATCCTGGAGCGAAAAGGAGCTCTGCTGAATTTGCTCTACCAACTGCAGAGCACCATGCCCACAGTGAAACATGGTCATAGAAATCAAAAGGGTTTTAAAACTCTGTAGGCACAAGCAGAAGATTTCTATCCACCAATCTGTTCTTGTTATATATTTACAAATGAAGCAATATTTTAAATGTCCCACATGGAAGTCTGAGGATGATGTCAAAAGGATGATATTGACACTGGAACCTTGCTGGCTTATACACCAAAGAGACTACACTTCTCACTCTCAGGTGTCCATGAGGGTGGAACTGGTCTGCCTATGATTGTTGTCTGTTTACTTTTGAACATCATCAGTGAATTAAGGTGGACAGTGTCACCAAAGAACTTTAACTATTTTTTAGTTCAGAAATAATAGTACTCTCTTGAATCGTTGCTTGAGGGTACCTGCCTGTAATCCCACCATTCCCATGCCCTCTGAAAGTGCATTAGGATCAAAGGTGGAATGAAATTTTTGTTGGACTGGCTACAAAGAAGATAACATTTTCCTTGTGGTTCTATTCAAACACCTTGGATAGATTTGACATGCTTTTTCTCTCATAACATCTATAAATCATAGGAACAATCAGTGTATGCTCTCCTCCATAAATATATAGTTGGTTGCAAAAGCTGAGATGGCACTTCTCCTTCTCACTGCTCTCTGGGAAGTAATTGTTTGGAGAGACTTTTATTGCTAAAACCAGCAGTGTTTTCTGAAGAAGAAATATGGACTAAGAAACAATCAATGACTGCCTGGCAATTGATGCTTGGTATAATGGCTAATTACATTACAAAAACACTGTGGTTGCACTGTTTCAGAGAACAGAAATGAAGAACTCCTTGAACCAGAAGATGCCTTTGCACAGAGGTCTTCACAGCATCCTCCAGAAAACGTGGTTCCTGGCTGATGGCAGCCACTCTCAGACACTGCCAGTATACATGGGCAACAGCACCAGCACAGTGTTGTCCATCCCATCTTTGGTCTTATAATCAAAATATGACTTTTAAAACTGTGCTTATGTTGATTACACCATATTTGCGTACTACCTTCACTCTGTCCTGTTGTTAAGATTTGCATTACACATAATGGTATAGAAGAGACCAACCACAGAGGAGTTGCATTATAAACTTACAATGGCTGCTTTACGAAAGCCAACCAGTTCATCAAAAGATGATAGGAAGCAGTATAATGGCTTCTGGAATAGAGATCAGACAGATAAAATATTAAGACTCCAGGGGATTTTGAGAGCAGTTATTAATGTCGTCCTCATGACCCTCAGCATTCACAGCAGAGGTCAAGTTTTCAGTTGCTCCCATTTTCATGTGTGCACCAAAACACAGAAGAACTTGGTACATTGCATATGAAGAAACTTCAGCAACCTCACCTCTGGGAACAGAATGCACAGGCATGCGAGAGTTACCAAAAGACTCTTTGGTTCAAACATTTTCCCTCACAGGCACACAGGAATACAGAGGAGAGAGAAACTCATCTGATGTGGCCTAACCCACTCAAACACAGTAACTCAGGCACGTGGCAGCCACAGCTCAGCCTGCCCAGAAATTCAGTCCCTGGCTGGCTGTCCCACTGGGAGCAGAGCACTCTGGAAAGTCTTCCCTTGGAGGGCTGCCCTGCACTTGAATGTTGCACCACATCTCCTCACGAAGAAACTGAATTTCTTAGAATGACTCTGAACAGTTTCCCCTCACCTGCCCTTGGCTTTGAATTCCTCTTCCCTTAAGAAACCAAATTTTAAAAATTAACCCAAGCTCCCAGACACTGATCTTCATAGGCAGTGTATTTTAAAACAACACGGCCGTCTAGCGGTAATAGTAGCTGCTGCTGCTGCAAAGAAAATACTCTCTGCTGCACGTATTTGCTGTCCAACACTTGACACTTCTAGAAAATGGTGGGTTTGATATTTTGTTGTTTCGTTTGGGTCTAAATTAAGGCTTTTTGCCTCTAAACCATGTAGACACACTGTATATGCAAAGCTTATTTGGAAACAACTAGGCCTAAGAGCAAGAAAGTTTCTTGCTGAACACTGGGAAAACAAACATGATGAACGGAGTCAGTCTCTGAGCGAAGATGGGTCACCGAAATACTTCTAATTCCTACTGCCTATTCCTCTTTGCTCAGCATCCCCTCACAGGCAAATGTTCACTGACTCATGTGAGGCCCCTGCCACATCTTCAATCACTTGTGTATGTGCATTTTGGATTACACAGCTCCTAAATATTTCCTGGGATTGTGATATTTGAATTCACCAGCACCAAAAGGAATGAAAAAGAGAACAAACAATTCCTAGCCCATATATTTTCAGCATAAGATAGAAAAAAAGCACCTAGATTTATGACTTTGATTGTCAAGAAAGCATCTTCTGTATTTCTGGCTCAGGGGACAAGAACAAATCTATATCCAAAGATGGCGATGGCAGAATATGACAAATTATGACAATTAATAATTTTTGCTAGCTAGAACACTTTGAACAAAGCACTGAGAAATACAGCAATGTCTGACAAACAAGTAGCCAAGCACTGATTTCTGGACAATAGCAACAGACAAATCACCTCATATAAAACAGGAATGCAGCAGCTGGCAGCATGTCTAGAGTCTGAAAAAGATACCTCTTCGATTCATAAATCATGGTCTGCATTGAAAGTTTTGAAAAATAAAAAACTCTTTATAATACATCCTCCCAGCTCTAGAACAGCACTACAGACCTGAACTGCCCCCTGCCTTTTTGCCCCATTCCTCTCCAGTATTTCTGGCCACTCAAGATCACCTCCTTAATGGCAGGACAGCTCCTTGAGGAGACTCCAATTAGTTATTAGTCCTGCTCCTTGTGGAGCAGATTTTCCAGAAGTGGAAGTGTTATGGGCCTTGCTCTCCAGATGAAGGTGAGCCAGTCATTAGGAAGGTAAGGACAGGCAACTGTGTCAATAATGTCATTACAGCAGAACTATTCAAGCCACAGCTTTCCACAACACGTGAAACAGAAGAACAGCCTCTGGAATCTTGCCATCACCATGAAGCAAATAGGAACAGACATCTGCAACTCAGTGAACTTGAGTCTCATACCAATTGCTGCATTTTGCTACAGGAGAAATGTGTTTTACAGAATCTGTAATTTCTCCAATTTAGCACAGGCTCCCAGAAGCTACCTAAGCTGTGTTCATCAAACCAGCTGATAAAATCACTTCAACTCTCAGTCAGAGAGAAGTCTGTAAACTCTATGGCAACCAATATCACCACCTACAGAAGCTCTTGATAGGATTTTTTTCCTCAGCATGCTCACTAATGTCCATTATAAACCTTTAGAACAGCAGATGGAAGATAAAGAAAGCACTAGACTTGGGTTTCCTCTCCACAAGAGGAAAAAACAAACAAACCAGTATCTACAGCTTGAGGTAGAATATTGCACTTCCTCTCCATGCCACTACCAGCTGAAGTCCTCAGGATAAATACAGCCTAAATTTTTTGAAACCTGGTAAGTGAAGACCTACATTTTGAAATTCCTTCATATAACAGCAGCTCAAACCCTGAGTCCCACCATGACCTGTAACTACTGCTATTTTAAAACATCTTTGCATTGATGTTACCTATTTCAAGGCTAAACAGGTCATTTACACTCTTCTGTTCAATGTGTCTCATAACCAAACTCAGCTACACTTCAAGAACAGCTCTGATCTCAGGCTGAGTTTAAAGTTTTCCTAATGTGCTAAAAGTGCACTACAGTCAGCTTTCGATATCACCAATGGTTAACCCTTGGTAACCCCTTCAGGTTTGTTAATTTGGAGTTCACAGATCAATTTTTGCATTACGGCAAATGTTCCCATTGCTAAAACATTGATTTGTCTTGGTTAGCTGAGCATGTAACTTCCGTGTCAGGAAACAAAACTGGGCCAACACAGGTATTTCATGTTCTTTTCATTTATTGCTTTTGTCAATAGGTAAGCAAAAGAAGCTTTGTAAACAGAGGGAGGACTGATCCTGTAGATTAATTGCTTTTTCTATAGAAGACATCTTCCTGATCTGAGATAAAGCAGCATTCAGTTGTAACTGTGATACTACATGTAAATGTGGTGTTAGTTTTATAGGACAATTAACCACAGAATATCTTTCAAGACTGGTAGCCCATCTGGCTTTTCATTTATCACCTCACTGTATTTTCCTGGTTTTTTTTTCACAAATAGTTGTCAGTTTATTATGTGCTAGCTGCTGTGGGCTGGGGTATGCTTATTATACTCACTGAACAGCACACTGCTGTGAAGTAGCACTGCTCAGGTCAGGGAAATGCTTTTGGCATTACTCATTGCCTAAAACAAGAAAGGCGTAACAGTTTTGGAAGGACAAGATGAAATGCACTGGAACCAGCACTTCTTCCTCCAAATCTAATCCTTTACTTGCTCTTTTTTTAATAGCTATTTTTATGATTCCTAGTTTGCCACTACCCAAACTCACTGTCGTCATCAAATGCAGGTTTTTTTCCAAAGAAGCTTGGGCTATTAATGAAACCATTACTCTCACCTTCTCCTTTATATACTATAGTGATTTAGGCACTTTGGAAATACTTCGTTTTTCCTTTGGCTAATACTACCCCATTTTGCTCTAATGCACTTCCACTTTTTCTGCATGCAAAAGCACTCTATTTCTGTGCATATTTCAGTGCACCATATGGATATGAGTCTTTAGAACTCTTGCCCTTTGCATTCTCATTATTTTTTCAGAGGACTAAAATATTGCCCTTTCGTGGGATACACTTAAGCATCTCCAGCTCTTGGTGCCTTGCCATGCTATCTCTTTCCTCAGTAGCTCCCTTAGCACCCCAAACTTGCTTTCTTGAAATCCTGTCCCACTGAACAACCAACCTGTTGCTACCAGGGCAGCCCCCAGACGCCAACGCTTTGCCCTCAGCCTCACTCTGTCCCCCTGAGGGAGACCCTCCCCTGGGTCTCCCGCTGACCCATCCATTTCCCCAGCCCCCAGATCTCAGTGCCTCGTCCTTCGCAGGACACTTTATGTCACGTCTATGCACTCGGCTGGACAGACAGCACGGCACTGGGTCCCCGCGGTTTTCGATGCTGACTGAGAGGGGGAGGCGGTGTGGGGGCCGCGATCAGAGAAGGCCTCTGCGCCTACCCCCAGGGAGAGCACGGCGGTGACCTCGGCGCGCACCTGCGGGCCCGCCCGGCGGGACCCCGAGCGCGGGCGGCCGGGGAGGGCCGGGCCCCCC
>VZTG01009080.1:911664-990730 GCA_013397845.1 Melanocharis versteri
TCCCCGGGGCAGCGGCAGCCGGTGCCCTGGCAGCGCCGCAGCCCCGAGCGAGGGCTGGGCGCCGGGACGGGCGGAGCGCCCTCGGCCCAGCCGCCGGCCCGGGCAGCGCTGGAGCTCGGGAGGCATGGGAAAGGCCACCTCGGAGACTGCTGTCAAAGGCAGGCTGTTTATGCCAGCGTTCCCCTTCACAAGGAACGCTCTCCGTAGCTGAGGACTGGAAACATGGCTCTTTGAACAGAAGGGTGGAAGTGTGTAAGTCTGAAGAAGGGGGAGGGCGACTTCACCTATGCCAACCATCAGCATTCGTGGCTTACATTCAGTGGCAGTGTGGTGTCACAGAGCAATGACACATCTTTATTTCCTTTTGTGCTGCTTTTTAAATGACAATTCCTAACATTTTTTTTTTAATAAAGCAAGAAAGCAAAGTATTTGGAAAATCTATTGGGTAATTTTTCATGGAGCTTGCTCATCTTTTAATCTGTCTGTTCACCAATCCAATCACATCTCCCAGATCAGCAGAGGATAGTAAAGCTCAAAGTAAACAGGACAGCTTTTGCCATGGAAACAAAAGTTGCTAGGGGATGGATTGCTACTACACAGTGGTGTTGTCTGAAGCTGTGATCCTACATCTCACATTTTCCTAAGCATCTTGGGTTTAGGCACTGAAAAACTTAATGATTAAGCTGCTTCTTTCAGCCTGCATGCATGTTTTCAGATCATGCATAACACAGATTTGGGTAACAGCGACTCTCTTTTTAGCAAAAGTTTCCCAACATTTCAGTGTTTGGTTTCTCAGCCCTGAAGGCGAGACATGCAAATACACATCAACATTCAAGAGATCATAGCTACTGCAGTATTTATTCATCCAGTGTAAATTGATGCTATGACATACATTTCCTTCTTACTTGTGGAGAAATGTTTTCTCTCTGACTGTCTCAGTTCCTGTGCCCTATCTGTAAGTAGCAAGATCATTACATTTACATTGCAGCTGAGAAAAGAGACCATCTTAGCCCAGATTACCAGGCTGCTTCATATAGGACTGGGGGCTGCCTTCTTTTCTCTCTTAAGGGGCAAGATACTTTTCAAAAGATAGGAGGTTATTTATAACTGAAAGAGTCTGACCATGAAGAAAATGTTCAGTAGAATTAATATTATGCAGTGCTTGAAAAGAATTAATGATTCTAGCAGTCCTTTTTCTTTTTTTTTCCTTCAATTTTAAAAGGTCATACTACTTGATGCTATCACAACTCTTTCAAGCATAAGATCATTCTTTTATTTTCTGTTTCACCTCCCAGCTCTTATTTATCATTTACTCATATACCTGACCAAAACCTCCTATTAGCCTTTTAGACTGCTAAAGAAAAAGAATCTAAGTGTCATGTGATTCCAAGCTGTGTGGTCCTTACAGGCAGTTCTTCATCAAGCTGTTAGAAACACTGCATCCTCCTTTTTCTCTCTTGACTAAAGCTACAGACAGTGCCATGAAAGCAAGATCATATTTATACAGGTTCTGTCATGTCACACTGGGTTTTCCTAAATTAATCACAATAACTAAAGTTGCTGGTTCACACTCAGCAATGTGCTTCACCTCCTTTCTGAATGCTCCTGGTGGCAGCTGGAGTAATACAAGCAAGCTTTGTCAGGCCACATTATCTGCTCATGTTAGTTCTGGTTCTTCCCTGGGTTGACCTTATGGAGTTGCTTACACCTGGGAAAATACCTACCTACATTCTGCTCATTATATGATACTAAATTTGCTTACCTGAATGATTTCGGTTAGCCAGAAGTTAAGCATCATTTATTAAGCAGGTAGGGTTGATATGAGAATAAAGATCTACATAAGGACCCAAGAGAATGAGTCTCTGCAGAACTTTAGTTGACCTCTTTATTCTGTGTCTAATGTGTGAGATGGAATCTTTGCTTAGCCAAAAGATGGGTTGAGGAGTATGGGTGTAAAGTGTTCTTATTGTCAAGGTGTAAGCAATGTGACCCTGTGTGGGAGAGCTGGGGCAGCTACGGTAAACTACACCATTTTTTCCTCTTCTGCTTTCCCCCTAAGGTATGTTTATGAGGTGGACAGAACTCTGGTTTTATGAGAACTCCTCAGTGCTTGTGCTGTTAAAGATGGCAGCTAGCTGTTGAAGAAATGGTGGCAGTGAGGAAACAGGACTTCTTGTCCTCTCTTTTTTGGTAGGGAATAAACAGTTTTCCTGAGGGAAACAAAATGTAAACAAAACAAAAGTAAAATAACTTGCTGCTTTTCCCCACAATAGTCCAGATTATATACTTATATACATATCACAATTTTTTTTTTTTTTGTATCTCAGAAAATGATAGTGTTTAAAACTTCATAGAATGATAAAAAAGCACAACGAACTGTCCTGGTTTTGACTGGGATAGGGTTCATTTTTTTCTCAGTAGCCAGTGCAGTGCTGTGTTTGGGATTCAGTATGAGAACAGTGTTGATAACACACTGATGTTTTGGTTGTTGCTTCATGCTTGACCTTAAACCAAGGACATTCTCAGTGTCTCATGCTCTGCCAGTGAGGAGCTGCACAAAAAGGTGGGAGGAGGAACAGCCAGGACAGCTGACGTGAGCTAGCCAGAGGGGTATTCCACACCATAGAACATCATGCCCAGTAGAGAAACTGGGAGTTACTAGGAAGGGGACGATGGCAGATGAGGGACAAGGTTTGGCATTGGTCGGGGTGGTGAGCAACTGTGTTGTGCATCACTTCTTTTTCTTGGGTTTTCTCTCTCCTTTTTTATTTAGTATTAGTAGTATTATATTTTAATTTGTTCCAGTGATGGAACTGTTCTTATCTCAGCCTACAAGCTTTACTTTTGATTCTCTCTGTTCTGCCATGATGGAGGGGTAGAGGGTAGAGATGAGCAAGTGGCTGCCAGGTGCTGAACTGCCAGCTGGGCTTAACCCATGACACAAACGAATGTTTTTCAGTATATTTACTGTAGTTGGAAACATCAGTGTTAGCTATGTACAACTTGACACAGGGTGGCCCCAGGGCCAGGCTCTCCCTGTTCACCTGGTGCTGCCCAGGAGTTTCCTGCTGTCTCAAAGTCTCTCTCCACCCTGCCTGTTTTTCTACCTTTCCTTGGAAGACCAGCACCTTTGAGCCCACTCTGACAGACACTGGGGCTGTACTGTCAGCCCACCCACAGACTTGGAGAGCACTTCTTCAATTTCCTAGAGCTTTACGGTGGCTGAGATGGAAAAGGGAAACCTGCAGGGGGTACAGAGGCAGTTTGGGGTTCAGAAAAGGGACTCCTGACAGAAGCTGTGCTTAGCGCTACCCCTGTTGCTCTGCAAAGCTCAGTCACCAGCAGTGTTCCCTCTGGCCCTTGGCAGGTCCCCCAGCAACACGTGGGCTGCCTCCTTCGCTGGGTCATGACTTCTGTGAGAGCCTTGAAACCTCTTCACCGTGTTGTAAGAGAGATACTTGCAACTATAAGATGTTGAGATCATGAAATCCCAAACTAAATGCATATTAGATATACAAAATAAATAAACCCCCAAGATAATGGGTTTCTGTAGAGAAGTAAAAGCAAATCCGTCTTTATTCCTGAGCCAAGAACACAGATTCCCAGAGGCTGGAAGTTCAGTGTTTATGCCAGCACTGATTTCTAGCAGAGCCAGCCAAAAGATTCAGTCAGACTGTTGCTATACCCCACCGATATTTTCTGGATTCTCCTTAATTTGAATGCTTGCATACTCAGGTATTTCATACTCAGCAAGATCACCCATTCCCAAAGGACAAAGGTCTGTAGGGCTGCAAAACTGGGAGGTCCCAGCTGCCATGAGCACATCAAACCTCCCTCCCTCTAAGTGAAATTGCTGTGGAAATCTGACGTAGTACTTGAAGCTGATATAAATTGAGCCATGACTTTCAGGTGCAAGTTCTGATTAACAGTTCCCTTTGGACCAAGGCTTTTTGAACTTCTTTAAAGAGAAGCCAATGAGCCCAAGTGACGTTGAGCTGTGGCTCAAGTTGTTTTTAGGGGCTAGTATTATTTCAATGAATTCAGTAGCGTCACACTCGCGCAAGCAAGTTCAGGCCCTGGACTTGCATAGTTAAATATGGATTTTGTGTGTTAGGAGAACTTCCATTAAATGGAAAGAGTAAGAAACTTTGTTGGTAGTTTTCACAGCAGGCAAAATTCTGATTTTATTAGAGTCAACAGGAGCTTGGGCATCGACTTCTCCAGGAGAGCAGTACTTGGCTGCAAGCTTAGTATTTCCGTTTCAGTCTCACTGAGCTGATTGATGCTGTTATGGCATTCCATTTTTAAATTTTTTTTTTTAAACTGTTCCTATTTAAGTACAAGTTACATACTCCTTTAATCTGTCTAGGACTTACTTTGCCTCTGTTTCTCATGGCTGTGAATGGTATATCAATGCTTAGTCCTGCACTTCAGAAGCTCAGAAAAAAAAGCATTTTAAAAAATCCCTCTTACCCAGCAGTTTGGAAAGTTCCTAAGGTGGCAAACTCCAGTTAACTGACAGAGACAGTCTGGAAGAGAGGCAACATGAGCCCTTGAGGGATGCTGGATTTTGTTACCTGTCATATCCTGCTTTTTTCAGTCTCCATGGAAACACAGTAGCGCATTAGTGTGAAAGATGGGGAGTGAACACTCTGTGTACGGGAGGGAATGTTCCCTGCAGCACCTTTGGGCTGTGCTGTGCCAAGTCACTGAATTCCTTGGGTTCGCTTGAGCTGAGTCACTGTACCCAGCTCATCTCTTGGTTTGGAAAAAATTGAAGGAAAGGTCTCTCCTGGGCCGTTTTTTTTAATCACATCTGGAGAGTTTGCAGCCATCTTTGCTCTCCCGGCACACCGATAACGATCTGCTCTGTGTGAAACCTCTCATTGCAGGTAGGAAGGATGAGCTCCTATGCTGACATCTGCGGGTCCAAGCACGCGCAGGGCAGCACCGAGGGAGGGTACCAACGCTACGGAGTTCGGTCCTACCTGCATCAGTTTTATGAGGACTGCACAGCTTCAATTTGGGAGTATGAGGATGATTTTCAGATCCAGAGATCGCCGAGCAGGTGGAGCTCTGTATTCTGGAAGGTACTGCCTGTTGCTTTTTACTGGAGAGACTCCTATTTCAAGAGTTTCCCTGTGTAACTACTGGTATTAAGTATTCATCCAGAAGGGCCTTTTGTTGCTCAGTTTTGCCTGAGGTGGCCAAATAACTATGTCTGAAAGCAGTGCACTCTTACCAAAATATGTCAGCTCTCTGGGGTCTTTGGATCATTTCGTTTCTCTGTCCCAATGTCACTGAAACACCACAGTCTTGTCTGGGAACCCCACATACACCTTGAAAGTGTAGTTTACCTCTGCTCTGCATTCATAGACATCCTGCGAGATTGTTTGGAACAGGACTGGTAGGATAAGAGCAGAATGTGATCTAGGGATCAAGAAAACCTAATGATCTCCATTAAGGTCAGGGAATTTGACAGAATTGGAGAAGAGCAGAGGTTGGGTGGGGCCTGTGAGGCCATCCAATCCCTAGCCCCCGATAATCCCTACCCCCAGGAACACTCTGGGTGAACCAAATTTTGTACTTGCACTTGAAATGTGCTATAAACACCCTGTGATCTGTTCATATGGCAATAGCAACTTCCTTCTAATCCCTGCAAAGGAATGATATCTCATGAAGTAAAAGCAAGTGGTGGATATGATAGACAATCAGCAGGGACTGAACTGTTGGTGCTGACCACCAGCTAAACCTAAAGAAATAATCAGTTACACAGCCCTGGGGTTGAACTGTGATCCTCTCTCTGATGGGGCCTTTCAACATGAAATGCTATTTAGAGGTAGCGATGCATATTCCACTGTTTCCAGAAACGTCAATACTCAATTATATAAATATGAGTTTTAAAAAGAAAGCTTTTCCATATATTCTAGTTCTACTAGGGCCTCATATACCCTAAAAGAGAAGTATCCACCTTCTCTTAGGAGAGAGAACTGTGTCTGCAAGACACAGTGAAAGATAAATGCCTTCTAGGAGCACTTCCTAGGAAAACTGGAAAGGGAAATGGAAAAACTAGAAATTAATTGAGGGTTTGTTTGTTCCTTTGTTTGTTTTCCAGGTCGGACTCATCTCTGGGACGGCTTTTATGCTGATAGGTATAGCTGTTCTTGTAGTGGGTTTTCTTGTGCCACCAAAAATCGAAGCCCTTGGGAAGGATGATTTTGTTGTTGTGGATACCCGTGCTGTTCAGTTCAATGGGTCCCTTGATATATGCAAGCTGGCAGGAGCAATCTTGTTCTGTGTCGGAGGGTCCACCGTGGCAGCGTGTCTGCTGATGTCTGCTTTTGCTAAAAGTTACTCCAAAGAAGAGAAGTACCTCCAGCAAAGATTTAAAGAGAGAATAGCTGATATAAAAGCCCATGCAAACCCAGTCACAAAAGCGCCAGCACCAGGAGAATCAAAGATACCCGTCACTTTGTCCAGAGTTCAAAATGTCCAGCCTTTATCTGAAACCTGACCCTGCCCTTGGGTTTTGTTTCTCTTGTAGATCACTTTAACTGGAAAATATCAGCCCTTGTTGGCATCTGTGCTAGTCAAGTAAAACATGGAGTGCTCTGCTATATAAACATGCAGCTAATGGAGGAGCTGCTCTGGTAAAAATTTAGGATTGGGAAAAAGGAAATTATGTGATTAGACCTGTGACTAATATATTCAGTACATTTGAACCTTTTAATCTGTGTGGGTACAGTAAGTTCTTGCAACAATTATTAGGTGTTTAGCTTATCAGATTGAATCCCTGGGAAACCTAGAATGCACTTATGACAGCTGTACCAGGAACACTCTACATCCCACTATTTAAGGTTTAGATAAATTTGCTATTTTTTTAGTTTCATTAATTTGTTTAATTTTTTTTTTTTTTACTTTTAAATACTGTTCAGTCTTACATTTCCCACCTGGTTCTGCTGTCTGGGAAGCCAAGATTCTGCCCTTGTAATTTGCACTTATCCTCCTGTCACATGCTACAGTCTGTATGAAAGTAATACTGCACAGGTAAAACATAGGTCAGTGAGAGCCCTTAATTTGATCCTGGCACATGTCACTTCCCAGCAGCGTTACTTTCTGGGAAAGGCAAGTTATACTTGATCCTGAGTTACAACTAACCTGTGCTAAAGTGCCACTTTTGTCTTAGTCATTGCCATGTTAGCAAAAACTGCAGACAAAATAAAGATAAGGAATTCCTGTGGGAGGAGGAACATCATACTTGTGTGTCTTTGCTTTGATATTGTTTCTTTCATTAGGTTGTATTATGCTGAGGCTAATACAAAATGTTTTAGTTTTGTCTGGGTGAGGATGAATAAATGTGGTTTGACATGCCCAGGCCCTGTATTCTGTCAGTACATCAATGCCATGTTAGGTGATCTCAACGTACGTGTCTAAAGACATTTTGAAATGCTGTTTATATTTTTATAGAGAATAGAAAAAGTTATGCGTAACCATATACATTTGTGTAAATGCTTACCTAAAGACTTGTCCGTTCATGGAAGATCCCTAATTATTTTCTCACCCAGGGCGATTATTTCACTGTCTTAATCTATGGATTTAAATTAAACTGTATAAAGAAAGATGTGACATTTGTACTCTCTGACAATATGTGCCACCTTATAGTTCTGTCTATTTTTTGAATGGATTGAATAAAATTCTAGGCGTGAGCCAGCCATGGATTTTGTGAAAAGTTTCTTTCTAGTTAAAAAAATTTAAGAGCTCTGCTTAAAGGAGAAATCAGCAGCTGAAACTCACTAGTCTCTTAATACAGTCTGTTTTCATCTTACAGTGGCGAGGAAGCCACTTTGGTGCTGAATCAAGCAGATTCTGCCACAGTAATGGCAGGTATGTGGTAAGAGCTGTGCTCTTTTCCTTGCTCATTAAACATTTTGTGGTCTGTGACACTCAGTTCATACTTACAACATCAATAAGCCAGATCATATGTGTTTGGAAGTTTCAGCTGAATCTGCAGTAATTATCATGGCTGACAACACCATGGGAGGTAAAATTTTCTTCTGCAAAGGAAGTTCCCATCTTGGCAACACAATTGCAGAGTCCAAGCATTAGCACTGAAAAGATGGACAGTTGAGAGCTCGTCACACGTACAAGGTCACAGAGAATGAAGAAAGTACGTGTAAAGGCATCTGGCAATTCACTGGCACCCATATATTAGAAATGCAAAGGCACATTGCACCCAATACTTCACAATAAGACTATTCTCAGGAGAAACAGATGAAGCAGTGCTAAAGAGGAAAAGATCAGAAGACTGGCAAGGTGAGAAGCTGTGTATTTATAAAGAAAGCCATCAAGAACAGAGGTGAGGGGTACTGATTACTCTCAAGGCAGATGGAGAGGCTGTCACTGCTGCTGTTTGTTAGTTATTGCAGGTAGAAAGGGTCCTCAGCATTTCCTGTCCAGGTTGCAAGGAATGTTGTTTACTGCCACTGACTTCCACTGCTGTCGGGCTATCGATGTGTGGGCAGCAGAGTCAAGCTGTTCTGGCCTTTTCAACTGAGACTTTTTAATTGTGCATGGAGGAAATGTGACATTTTAAGTTTTACAGTGAAGTTCACAGAAGGAGATGAGAGTGAGGGCTCCTGTAGTTACTACTGAGTCCCTTCTCTCTCCACCTGTGTTTTGTTAACACTGTACTGGAAGTTTGACTGAAAATCCAGCTGGAAAAGAAAGCAGATGCTGGGCTAGTTCACCTAAACTAGCTATATGAGTATGTAGTTCTCTTTAAAACACATCCCACTACACATGCAAGTGTCACTTAATTTTTGTCCAGAGGACAACTGACCCAACTGGTAATTGATAGAGCGGGTCCAAACATCAGGTGCTCAGTCACATTGCACAGAACTGAACATGCTTTGACAGTACAAAAGCAGATGAGTCATGGCATGGCATTACCCAGGTGCTAGGGGAAAAGAAATGCCCTTGAGGATTTCACCGAAGCTTGCTGGGATAGGAAATGCACTTGGGATTTATCAGCAGCAGTGAAGCTGATAATGTCATGGCTGACGCTGCCACGCACGTTTCATCTCATTAAACCCTTGTTTCAGTTGCTTGGAGCTTTTCCGGAACTGAGACCTCCAGAGGCTGCAATCCTTCACAGCAGAGAATCAGTGCCGCACACGGTTTTTGTAGAAATATTGAGCAGAAAATTGCTCTGTTACTATTAAGAAGCTGCATACTGGAAAGATTAAGATACGTCAGGAAAATTTTTAAGATCCATTTTCTTGTAATGTTTTAACACCCTTACCCTTTGGTGCAGGAACTGAAGCATCAGCAAAAGGCGGTGGAAATATACTGTGTGCTGTTCTTAAGGAAAATGCCTTTGACAGGGTCTCCAGATGGGGAGCAGCAAGAGGCAGTCATGCTCCGTGGGAAATTTCTAGTGAGATTGAGGGCGATCTGTCCCTGCACATATCAATTTCCCTACCATGTAACTTTTTCACTTTTCCCATCCCCACTAAATTGCAGCACACACTTGACTGTGGGACTGCCTGGGACTTCCCCTCCAAGCACTGACTGCCATCAGCTTACCAAAGGACACATTAATGGAGACCCCAGTGCAAATAAAATATGGCTTAAGTAGCCAAGCTCTTATTTTTTCAACCCTTTGACCTCCCTGCTCCAGAGGCTCCTTTCAGTTTCTTCATGCTCACCTTATTTCTTGCCTCTCTTCTAGCCTCATTTGGCTTGAAATTACAGTGCAACCCCTCCCAGCCCAACACCATTTTCTCTGCAATTGTAGTGAAAGAAATCACATTTTTCATCTGAGTGGTAATTACTGGCTTCATTTTGGTTAATAGATGCTCTCCTGAAGGTTAGCTCTGCTTCCCCAGCACACTGTGCCGAAAAGGCTTCTGTTAGCATCTGTTCTGTCCTCCACTCTCCAGGCTGTCTCGACCCCTTTATTTTCCATTTTTCCTAGTGCATGGTGAATCACAGGCAAAAGGCAGAGACAGAAACATTCCTCCTCTTGAGCTGCCTGTAAGCAGATTTAATTCCCAGTTTCAGCTACAGCCTCAGCCTGCCATTTCTAAGTATGAGATTTTTAATCATGCACAAGTACAAGCAAACAGCTCCTCATGAAAGCAGAAGCAGCAGAATGGGGAATCTGCAGAGAGAGAGGTTTGGCAGGGGGGGAGCAGCAGCACAACCTGCACACCAGGGAGGCCACTCAGCCCCTGAGGACATGAAATGCAAAGGAGACAGCCAAAGACTGCAAGTACCTTAGCTGGATGCACTTTCCCAGCAGCTGTCTAAAAACGGCTAAGAATGGAACAATTTTGGTAAAATAAAGGAATTAGCACTTGGGATTATTCAGCACTGACTGGGCATCCTGCCATTACACAGCAGGCTGTCCTCTCAGCCCACTGCGTGTCAGGGGTAGAGAGACAGTAAAATACAAGCTGCGTGAACATGCTGTAGAGGCACAGCCTCACCCCTTCCGTGTCCTACCGCTTACACAGCCAAAGGAAGCAACATCTCTACAGAGCATTACCCTGCACCAGTCATTTGGGGTTAATGCCCACGCACCTCTTAGAGAAACAACGCTTGAGTTTTGCCAGTTCATCCCCATGGGAGAGTTTGTCCCAGAGTAACATCATTGTAAATGCAAAGACCCCCCTGGTCTCCTCCTATTTCCAACATTTAGAGACTGTGTGTGATTCTTCTGGAGCCTTCTGGTCTCTGGGCAAACAATCTATCCACCCCCTCATTTTTCTGCAGCTCTTATCTGGACGTGTGGCAGACCACACAGTGTGCATTTCCTGCACCAGTTCACTTGATGCACATTAAGCAGGCCAAAGCTCAGTTTTGCTGTCAGATAATTTACAGAGGTATTGGGATGAAAAGAATCTCTGCATATTTACAGTAGGTGAAGCAAATACTTCTAACAGCCCTTCAGAGAAAAGAGCCAGCATCACATAACTTCTTTTATTGTTTTTTTCCTAATTATTTACAGCTGATTTTTGAAGGCACCCTTTTTTTCTATAATTTACCATTCATGGACTTTTTGCAAATATAGATGGGAGATCAGTTTTAAACAATGCTAATAAGCTGGTCAATTTAACAATGTATGTTATGCTGCTCCAGAAATTTCAGCCTCAAAACTCATGGCACTCGTGGCTTCAGACCATTTCCTAGCTAAAGGCACTCTCCAGCCTGAGGCTAGAAGGATGTGTTGGTGTTGCTGTTGCTGTTGTTGTTTTTGTTCAGGGGGCAAGAGGCCTTTCTGAAATGTCATTATTTCCCACCTCTGGTCACCTAGTGACTTGAGCATCTGCTGCCCTTCCCCTCCCTGCCTCCTCCAGGAGCCTTGAGCCCTGACAATTCCTTCCTAAGCCTCCTCAGCAGTAGGCGTGAGGTGAGAGGGACCCCTGCCCCAGACACGTCTTGGAGGGGGTGCAAAATGTGCCTGCCTGAAGTGGCAGCACGGGGGAAGCAGGTCTGCAGCATGGGCAGGAGGGAGATGAAGGAGGAGAGAGGTGAGAGGGAAGGAATCCCCAGGGGAGAACTGGTGAAACGCAGCATTTCAAGCATCAGTGTGGTCATCTGTCAGTGAATATCAGAAGAGACAGTCAGTGAATATTGAAAGCATAGAAAAACTTGCTGCAGGTCTAAAACCTGTGACCAGAACAACGTAAGTACAGTGGCTAAAATCTTCATGGAAGTAGACATTTAAAAAAAAAAACAAATCAACTTTTGACATCAATATTCTAGCCCCCACAGGTGGCTAGACAAGCATGAGGACCTTATTGTTGGACAAGTGCATCATCTCTAACGTGAGGACACATTTTCCCCTTTAGTATACTATGATACAGAAATTTCTTCATATAGCTCTCACTCAGAATGGGTTCAGCTCTTGAATGACCCCTTGCAAAGGCACTTCTCCTGAAACTGAAGCAAGTTTGTGCCGAGACGAAAGGCCTCACTTCAAAGACTGCTGAACAGAGCCACTATCTCCAGGGAGCACGAAGCAGAGGGTGTCCCAGTATCCCTCACATACAGGCTGACTGGGTCTCTGGCTCCCTGCTTTGTAAGGTCACACATGAGTGGGTTCATCTGCATCTCCCCTTGCATATCAGAGGTGACTGAGCAGGCCCTGGGCAAGACACACCATCAATGCAAATCAGAGCAGAGGCAGTCACTGAGACCCAGGACAGCCACAGGAGCCAGTGACAGCTTTTAGCTCTGGCCTGTAGCTCAGCTTTTAGGGCAGAGGCAGCTCCAGCACTTTTCCAAAAATCACCATAGCAGCCATGTGAACTCCCATGTGCCCTGAGAGCCAAGGTCTCAGATTTCCCCAGAGGGAGACATCACCATCTTATGCCATGGGAGGAGTAGTAGGAGCTTGGTCCTTTGAAGTGAACACCAGTTAAAGAGAAATGATTGCAGCACATGCAGCCAGCCCCTCTTTAGCTTAAAATCACAACAGAATGGATAGCAAAGAGCTTGTGCTGACGTCCAGGTGATCACGTAACTGGAAAGTGATAAATTGAGTTTGTTGCTTTAAGCATGTCTTGTGTTTAACCATAGGTCTACATGAGATGTAGGCAAATCTGTCATGGAGCATTGTCTGGGTCCTCTGCCCTTCCTCTGCCTCTCCAGCAGCAGTGACTGCCCTCTGAGGAGTGCCTCAGCATTGTTCTCTGAACTAAACTGCTCTCTCTTGAGCCATCATATATATTAGCCTAAGGCATGACGGGAAACCATTCTCCAGATCACACAGAAGTTCACGTGCCTGAACCACTGGCATAAACCTTGACGGCCTCAGCTCAAAAGCAGCTCCAGACCTGACAGCCAGATTGTTTTGTCTCTGCAGATGCATTCATGGCATCCGTGTTGAGAAGGCTCTGGCCTCTAGCTGTCGGGTGTGCTGCCAAGTCTCCTCACACAGGCTGTCTGCGAGCAAGCCAGCAAGCAGGCATACACAAGGCAGGTCCCAAACCTCCCTCCAGGAGCAGTGCAGACCTGGCCATCAAGTCCTTGTCCCTAAAACACCCAGCTGTGGATCACACAGATATTGGTTTAGAAGGAACTCGAAGTGTACACCAAAGTATCTCCAGCTCTGCTCTGGAAGGACTCTGCTGGCCATGTTTCCTGTGCATGTCAGGCCTGTGCTGCAGCACGCTTACAGCAAAGCACAGAGAACAGAGGTGTCAGGGACTGCAGTCTGCACCCCGTGTGTAAGGGAACTTATCTAGCACTGGCTCACTGCTTGTGTGCAGGGCTGAGCAGTTAAAGAAGCAAAGCTGCTGGCAGCACCACATGGAGCCCAATACCCACAGATACACACACCGCTAACATGTGCATCGCTTCTTTTGGTACGCTCAGAAGGCAGTGTTGTGCGTAGTCTTTTTCACTTGCTGGAGGCTTCCTGAGGAGTAGGCATTTGTCTGAGAGCAGGGGCAAACACCACTAGGTCAGCCAGCACACCACGATCTGCTTCCCACATGCACCAGCCAGGCCGCTCCCAGCACCTGCCCACCCCTCAGGGGCCCTTGGCAGCACCAGGGCTCTCCCTGCTGTGCAACAGCAGTGGAACATCCAAGCGTAGAGAGGTGCTAGTGAGTGAAAAAAGTCTTAACATCACATTAAGGCCTCTGAGATGAGCTACCCACCCCCCCACCCAAAACAAACAAAGAAACAACCCACACCTTTTATGCAAAAAACCCTCTGCTTCAGTTTCCCCACAGAAAATCATATTTGGGAAGGTTCTTCCAGGGAGATGTTCTAATCCCCATGAGCAGGCACGAAGCTACTATAACAGATGTCTGCCTCGTTTTGCACACACACAGGGCCATCTGCAAGCACAGATGTGCCTGAGGGTGAGGCACCCAGCCAGAGGCACCCAAGAGGCTTAGCTACCTTACCTCCCTTGTCCTGGGGCTTATCCCACAGTCAGGGGGTCAGGGTACTTTGGACTATGAACCCTTTGGTCTTCTTGAACTAGGCCTCATGCTGCATGAAAAGGAGAAATAGTCTTCAACCCTGTCTCCTTCTCTGCAGAAGGAGACTACTTTTAAATAGAGGATGCAAATCCTAGCCCTTGTCTCACCAAGGTCATTTCTGCTTGGTGCTAACTCTGTGGGCGTCAGTGGGAACAAGAAGAGAATGACAGGAAGGTGTAAAGCTCAGGTTACTCTAAGGATGCCAGCCTTGCATCAACAGTTTATAAGGGAGAAATAACGTGGCACAGGCATTATTTTTAGAAATATCTTTTCTTACAACCAAACTGGAAGAAGCAAACGCAGCACAGAAACAGAAGGATGAGGAGATTGTATGCAGTGATGAAACCACAACACATGGCAGCAGAAGAAGCAAGGGCAATGACTTTATGAGGATACCAAGCTGAGTACCCAAAGTGCAGTGGCAGCAAGACTGCTTGTCTCTGACACCACCACTTCATCACTGAGACAGAGGAGTTTAAATCACTCTAGTTAAATCAGAGGTCCTTCCCAACTGATACAAGGAGAAAAGTCTATATATCACTGAAGTCTGAATACATTTTCTTCTCTCAGGAGCAGGAGAATTCACTCACCTATGGGAACACAAACCCAAAGTACCCACCCCCTAAGTACTTGCTAATAAAATAACAATTCCCTCCTATCTCAAGCACTGATTTTGTCAAGTTCCTTGGTTCTATGACATTCAACTGGTTCAGCCACAAACTGCTTCAGCTGAAGGCTGGGCTGCTTATTCCCCACCCTGGGGCTTGCTGTTCTCATCTTCTCAAGCAGGAGTCCCAAAGACTCACACCACTTTACCTCTTCTAAAGCACACACAGTTCCCAGCCACTGGGATACTCATAGTGTGGGAAAGTCTTGCTCAGCTAGAGAGGAAACGGGAATTGGGAGTTAATTTTTTAATGACAAATATCTATAAGAATAATCTTATTTTAAGGAAAAAATAATAATTTGCCTAAAGATAAATGGTGTAGTATTGGTGTGGGAGAGGGTTCAGCATTTGACAGGAATTGTCTTACCAGGTGTTGCATTTAAATTGCAATATGCATTTCTAGAAGTGCTTTTTCATTCTGCTGTGTTGAACAGCTTTGAAGAAGGAGGAAACATAAATGGTTTCATACTTAAAATCTTAAAATCTGAACAGGACTTTTTTAGTTTTTGATAGAGATAGGATAAGAAAGAAGAAAGAAAGAATGGCCCAAAGCTAAGAATTGAAAGCAATGTTTTAAGTTTTTGAGTTTTAAGAAATATACTTTCCCTTAGATCCTTATAAAACTTTTTGTTCAGTGTCTCATCTCAACGCAGCACTCCACTATGGGGAAGAAGTCATGTTATTCCGAATGGTGAGTACAAACTGCTCTTTGCTGCCAAGTAGAGGGGCCTTGATGACCTGGAGAAAGGGGCTGGCACGAACATAACCATGACAGGAGCCAAATACTGCACCCAGGTGTTACGAACCAGTTTAAACACAGAAGAGCAAAGAAAACTAAGTCTCTGTGAATGAAATGGAGTGAACCCAGAAAGGTTCGAAATATACCCCAAAACTTGACTAAAACCAAACGAGGTTAGGTTTAGGTGCCAAAAAAGTTGATATATTTTATTTAATAGTAAAAGAGGCAAAGAGAAAAAAAGAGAAAAAGAAAGAAGGAGAGAAAGAGATAAAGAAAGAGAAAAAGGAGAGAAAGAGAAAAAGAAAGAGAGAGCAAAAGAGAGAGAGAAAGAGAGAAAGAAAGAGAAAGAAAGAAAAAAGAAAGAAAAAGAGAAAAAGTGAAAGAGAGAAAGAAAAAGGAGAGAAAGAGGAGATAGAAAGAGAGAAAGAGAGAGAAAGAGGAGACAGGAAGAGAGAAAGAGAGAAAGATAAAGAGAAAGAAAGAAAGAGAGAGAAAGAGAAAGAGAGGAAGGAAGACAGGAAGGAAGGCAGGAAGGCAGGAAGGAAGGCAGGAAGGCAGGAAGGCAGGAAGGCAGGAAGGCAGGAAGGAAGGAAGAAAAAAAGGTGTGCATGGGGCATGGCAGGACAGGAAGACAGTGACATGGATTAAGTAGAAACATATCACCCTTCCGAGGGTCCCAATAATGTCTCGTTGCTCCCCTCCATCTGGCCTTCTTGGTGGTGAGGGTCCCCCACCTCCTGCTGCCAAAAAGTATAGAGTCTAATATATTAATGTACGTTTGGGCCAGGTGGGAACACTCAGGTGCCTCTCCTGGGGAGGGCAAGTTTGACACTGTCCCTTGCAACACTGTGGATCTGTTGCATCATATTGCCGTGCTCTGGTGCAGGGTGTGGGGACCCCTTTGAGGGGGGGCCTTTGATGGGCCATGACACCTCTTCTGCTGTCCTTCATGTGGATGCAGCTTTTCCCGGGGTGAAGGGGCCCCACAGCTGAGCTCCTCTGCACAGCGGAGGATGGGTGTTCACTGCCTCTGGCCGGACGCTCTTTTACCACCCAAAACCTCTCCTCCCTGCCTCCTTTGGTGTAGGGGTCTATTCCAGCCTGGCAGCTGATAGCCCTGCAGCTGTGGTATCCACCCCGAGGGTGCAAAGCTTGATCCCTCTGTGAACGTATTCTTCTTCCCCCAGCCCAGACCTGAGTCAGTTTATCTTATCGCCATCCACGAGCAGTGTAGGGCCTTAGTCAGGGCTTGGTAGTCTTCTCTGCTGCTTTCATACAGTTTGCTAGAACAGGCAAAAGTACTTCATGAAGATGTTTAAGCCATAAATTATAACATTTCAGTCTCTGGCACCAGGGAGGGACAAGCCCTTGCAGCAGTAGATGCTGGGGTACAGCCAGCTCTGAAGCAGCTGCGCAGACACCTGGGTCACAGAGGACCCCAGGATGAGCCCCAATTTGAAGGTGTCAAAGCACCCTTGGGGCAAAGGTGGCTGATGGAACCCTGGGCTGCAGAGGCAAAGCTTTGGCAGCAGGTGGAGGGAGGTGACCTTTCCCCTCACCTGTGTCCAACTCTGGCCTACCCCTGCAAGACAGACACTGGCCATACTGGAGATAAGTCCTGTGCCAGTGCCTTCCTCAGCTCCATGCCAGTGCCCATTGGAAGGTGGGTCAGTGGGAGCCAACAGCCACCAGATACAGCAGGAGGCACGGAGCAGTGCTGGCAGGAGGCATGCACTCCATGACTCCCATATGCAGAGCCTGGCCAGGGAGCAGACAGCTTGCCAGCAGGGAGGGATGGGGACCTCCATGTCCTAAATCCCTTGGTCTAGGCTGGTGGAGGGCCTGGCAGAGATGCAAAGGGCTGCCTTTCACCCTCCTTGGGCTGTGCCCCCAGAATGTGCAGCCAATGGGGTGAGCTGGTGTAGGAGGAGTGAGGGAGGGAGGAAAGGTCCTGCAGTGCCTCTGAAGGAATGGAGAGGGTTGGGAGCCACTAGGAACGCCACCATATCCATGCTGGCAGTGCTGGAAGGAAAAACCTGTCTTGCAGGGCAGAGAGCTCAGGAGGGCAGAGGGTCCCATCTCTGCCACACCCAGGCTGTAGATGCCGGGTGGAGGCTCATCCGTGGCTTTCTAAGCACAGCCTGGTTCTTGCAGGACAGTCCCAGGCAAGGTCCTCTGACAGCCCCGTCTGGCAATGCTGGGGGACTCTGCTGCTCACCAGGTTAATACTAGACCTTTCAGTGTTTTGGTATCACATGTTGCACTCTGGACTTGTACTTTCTTTCTTGAATTTTCCAAATCCTGTCCACTTCCTTATGGCCCCCATAGCTTCCAGTAGCTCCCAGGGCAGTATTTCCTTTTTACTTTCAGTGTTTCAAGAATTCTGAGCTTGGTTCAGCAAAGCACCGAAGTGTACACACAACATAAGAAAATACGTCACCCTTTTTATGAGGTTATTACCAGGTTTTGATATATATATATAAGATTGTATAATCTTGTATAGTTATAGCAAATTTCAGCTACAACTAGCAATATTTTTCCCCTCACTAGCATTATAAGAAGATTAAACTATTAATATGCAGATTATTTACATGGGTAGTGTGTGAGCACACAGCAAATGCCTTCAGTTACAGCACTCATACATATCTGTAAGTTGATGGATACAAATGTGCACACGCACAATAATCTACAGAGAGCAGATGGCTCCACTGTCTATTGCCATGTCCACAGCACGTCTTTTGATTAAAACTGAGATTGAAGGCTGTCAGCCACCCAAAACAAAACATCCTCGAGTGCATCCCATTCAATCATTCTGACTGCAACTACTATATATACACCCTTCCTCAACATACTTCATTTGGTATTTACATTTATTATCTAACGGTTGTTTTAATGTCTTTGTGGGGTAATCAATCAAAACAGCTCAACAACAATCCTTTCCCTGTATTTTCAAGTGATCAGAATACTCACACTTATTCTTCTATTCTTCTGCACACAGGTTTACTTCACTGTACTTTAGATGAGACTGAGCGGGGATTACATTTTCTTTATTTTCACCCATTTGTTTCCGCAAACTAACTTTATTTTGGCTCTGACATGTCAAGGCACCAAAGCATTTGTTAAAGTTCACTGAAAACTGCACTCCTATGGGATTTAAGCCTGTGCTTTAATGCTTTGCTGAAATCAGGAATTTCAGCAGGGAGACACGTAGAAGTTTGGTTATTTTCCCAGGAATTGCCAGTGAATAGATAAAACTCACGTCATTTGCTGAGTATTGCTTGAACAGTACACACATACCATAACCCAGGCCTTTCCTGAATTGTGACATTAAAAACTCCCTGGGCAAGTTTAACTGTGCCATTACTCTCACATTTATAACTACGTAACAGCTAAATTGTCAACATATTTTCTTTCACAGTTGCAATACAAAAACTACCAAATCAGTTTTGGGATTTTTTTTTTAAGTTTTAGTTATGGGAGAATTTTATCAGCTGCAAAATCACCAAATTTATAAAGTCAGTCACCCAAAGACAGATTTAACATCAAACAGGCCTTGATACAAGAGAAAACAAAGGAATATCTGTACTAATTCTCTTTAATAGTAAATTATTTTTAAAAATAAAAGCAAAACAGGAAAACAATTCTTTTAAAAACCCTCAGAATTGTTGCACATAAGCTTAATAAAATAACATTATATAAACTTTACAAAATAATGTATTTCTCAAGTAAAACTGAGTTAAGGCATCAAACACAGCAGCTCCAGACAGAAAAACTATTAGCAAGACCACCTGTATCATTCCTGTTTAATTTCTACTTTAATATCAGAATTATTTGTTAGGCATAAACTAGTTTCTCTAAATAAAAGAACCTGATATAAAATTCATGTTTTCAGAGTTGCAAGGTGCATGATAAAATGGTTATATCTCTATTTCCGAAGTGTCTGATTTGCTTTTTTTTAAGAAATATATCCTGTCTTTCTTACAAGAGAACGGGGGGGGGAACATTTTCAAAGTTGAATAATGCTCATTGGGATTCTATGTTCCTATGAAGGAAAATGATAACATTACATTTCCCTAGAATTTGGTCTAATCCTTTCAGTTATTCTTATTGATATCTGTTAAGTCTTTTAAGCATGGAAAATAACGAGTTTTGGGGGAAAGGGAAGGAATGACAGAAACTGCTGGCAGACAGGAGCTATAAATAGAAACCAACAATAAAGGCACCTGTGTCATTTTACCTCACTATCACCCACTTTATTCATTCTGGTGCAGGCTTTTTTTTTTGGGAGGGGGGGGCGAGGGGGAGAGTTGGTCTGTTTTTACTTCTGCTTAACTAGAAATGTCTTTTTAAATCTCAGAGAAATCAAATATATTTGAGCATAGGCTTAATTGCTGTCACAATAAAAGGAAGCATATATACTTTGTTTAAGAGCTTGGCTAAATTAGGAGTTTATTTTGAACTGATCACAAATGCAGTATTCCCTTCGATCTTCGTTAGACAGCTCAACAGAAGCTACAGGTTTCATAGACAATTCAGAGATGCCACAGGGCAAACTGTTCTAACCCTGTTCATATGCTTTTTAACATGATGTCTTTTATACCTACATTGCCAAATCACAGAAATATGCTGAAGGATCTCCACATATTTCTATTACATTGGAAAAATATATTTAATAACTAGTAGAAGAAGGGGAAATGCTTGTTTGAGTTTCAGTTATGACAAGTGGTTCTTCACATTCCTTAAACAATGCTTCAAGTTCAATTTGTTCATAAATGTAATTCTTGTCTTAATGGCATGAAATCAACAAAAATGACATTTAGTTTCTTGTAGTAATAATTTACTAGCATTAACGATAAGGAAACCCACTATTTCTTTTGTATAATTAATAAAATTATGCTCAGGGCTGTATTTCTACGAACTACAAATTATTCCCATTACTAACAGAGAAATGATAAGAGCAGTGGAATCAGAGTCATTAAGAGAACTAATACTGTGGATCAATGCCTTATTTACTAACGCATATTAAGCCATAGCCTTTCAGGAGACAGCTTGCTCAAAAGGATGATGACACACCAACCATTAAGGCTATGCAAAGGTTTCATAAATGCAATAATTGTTCCTGACTTTTACAGAAAGCTGGTGGGCTCATCCTGATGTCTCACATATTAAAATGGCTCCATCAACAGCAATGGTTTCATGGAAATTTCAGTCTGAATCCAGGCATGTTCTTTTTTTTAGTTCATTAATAAATTAAGTTTCTCTTAGACTGAATTTCAAATCCATTCAAATTCAACTTTTTGAACTAATTTACTACATACTCTTCCTTTATTTTTTGTTCATGATGACAATAATTCACTGTTTAGTGAATCAGTGCAGGACAATCAACAAAACTTTCTGTTTGAAATGGAAACTAGCTGCAGTATTGTAGGCTGTCCACGTGTATTCATAATGCTAAGTAAGTGCTATTTATGTATGCAAAAACTAATAATTCTAATTAATATACTGAAAATCCACTATTTAGTAACATTAGAACTGGCCCCTCATTATAGTTAACCATTTTCCACGGGCATAAATCCATTAAGTGAGGAACGTATTCTAGTTATATCTTAATGTTATGCCAGAAGATTATACCTATTGTGGAATTGTAGAGGAAAAACCACATGTCCTAATTAAAAGGTAAAAAATAGTTTCTTTTTCTGAACAAATTGACAAAGAGGTTTTGACGTTGAATCTGAGTGGGCCTCTTTTCCTTTCTCTGGAACAGTGTAATATTTGTGGTTATTCTATTACTGCTAACTATCTTATAGCACAGAAAAGTTCATTTATTTCTAACACTACTAAAAGTACTCTAGTATTTCCCCCGTCAAATCCTATCAGAAAATCTCACCTTGTAAAAATAATTCTATGTTCTTCTAGTGGATATAAATGCTTGTTTTTCATCAGTCCATAGAGCATCATCATCTCACGACTCATTACGTGGGTACTCAACCTGCCTTCCTAATGTAAGTTACCAATCACAAAAAATAGCATGCTTTATATTTAAAGTGTTATCCTCTTTCATTTTCTGCTCATTACATTTTTCCTGTTTATGCAACTGCCGCATATTCATTGCTCTGGTCGTTCTTTTCACTTTCCTGTGGGCTGGTGATTGTCACCCTTGGATTTGTGGATGTTTTTTCAAGACCGGGATCAACCTCGAGAAAAAGGACAGGCACTATTAACATCATCGGGTATCAAAGATTTCACTTCATTTCAATACAGCATTAGCACTTCATATTAAAATTTCCACATGGTATTCTTAATGTGAAAAAAATGTTTTCCAAGAGTGATCATGTTAAAATTTTCATTTATTTTATATTTCTATATCTTCCAAAGGAGAAAGCACTCATATTAGTGGTTCCCCCCTACAGTTCTTTCATCAAGCATCCAGTTTACCCACATATTCATTTAAAGTGAATGCTCACTCACTTTCTCCATTTCCATAAATAACTTCACCTTATCTAAAACAAACAAAAAAAATCAAAAATATGAAGCACAGAATAAATTCAGAGACCGAGAAAATGTCATGTTACTCAGCTGTCTCAATTGAAAAATATTCTTGTGTGTCATACAGAAACAGAAGAAAGCCCAGTTGCAAAGTGCAAGAAACCATTCCCAGTGTCACAGGAAGCAGTGGAAGAGACTGTTTTTCAGCAGCCTGTAGGCAGGGAATGTGCAGCCATTTGCTCTGCTTCTGACACTCATGAATCCCACACTTCCCAGACCTGAATTCTGCCCATCAAACAAAACACTTTGTTTCCCACACTCTGTTAGCTGGTCAGTTCATCTGGCAGTCAGGGGAGTCTTCCTTATTTATGTGGGTTGCGTCCCTCCATCTAAGCCAACAGCATGTTACCATGTATCCTAAATTAACAGGATATTTACTTTTAAACTGACTAAACCCCCTTGCTCTGAAGGATCTTGTTCATCTCCACTGTATTTTTCAATTTCTAAGAAAAAGAGATGAAATTTCCTCAAAGCAATGGCAAAAGCTCTTTATGAAATGCAACTTCTGTGAAAGTCAATTCATCAAAATAATGAGGCACTGCGGTGTCAGGAACACACCCTTCTGCTCTGTCCTAAAAGACAAAGTAGTGTGGAAATATGTAACGATTCTGCATTTCTGGAAACCGCAAGAATTTTTTTCATTACTTTTTTCAAAATTCAGCATACTAAGGAAAGCAGAGGATGCAGATTCATCAAATAGTGAGAAACATCTGCTTTCTCAGTTGCAGGGCATATAAGTAATTACTGATGTAACTGATCTATACAGACAGAAAACAACTTTTCCACAAACTGAAGTTCTCATAAATGGTCTCAGGACTTTATCAGAAATGAACTACTTAGAGACCAGATGAGAAGCATAAGGCTGAGATGAATGAGGAACAATAACAATAACAATAATAAGAAAAACAGTTTGAAAGAATAAACACTCACCTGGTTCTGACTGCCAGAATCCTCTTTTATTTCTTTTTCAGGTTGAAGATCACCTTGGTAGTTCAAATGCTCCATTCCCTCACCATTTCCTTCATTGTTTTTGCCATTTAAATGGATAAGTTCCTCTTCCTCTGCTTGGTCAACATTCTGTGTTCCTCCTGCTTCATCTTCGTAATTTTCATTTAATTTCTTTTTGTTTTCTCCCACTTCAATCCTTTTTTTAACAGTTACCCCACTTTCCTCTCCATTCACTTCTGGATATTCTTCCTCTCCTTTATAGGTCTCCTCTCCCCTGTCATTTTCCTCTGCTACATTTTCTTCTTCATCTACAGTTTCTGCTGGTCTCTGGTGAAAGGAAAAGCAGCAGCATTATGAGGCATTTTACAGCAGAATGCTCCATGCAATTCTGAAACGTGGCAGACATCAAATTCACAATTACATCATTACTGAGGAATAAGTATGCAAATTTGAGGTTTGTCTACATGGACAGAAAATTATGCTCCTGTACTTACATCCCGTAATGCCCTTTTATTCTTCATTTACAAAATATGCTGGTGAGATTTAAATTTATTACATGGGGTTTAATCTATCTGACCACACTCAAAACAACTGGAATGAGCTAGATTTAATTGATACAGCAACATCGTACTCTGTTCCATCTATTCAAGGTTCTCTGACATTCTAGCATTTAGTACATACTTGTTTATAGAGTCCTGTCACAATAAAATATCATACATTACTAGCCCACAAACTGTTCCCCAAGAAGTGTTTTACCTATGGACCAGGCCATGCCATGACCATCAGTCTTGTCTTCTTTGCATACACAGAAAAGTAGTTAGAGAGATGAGGTAGACCTACTACTTGTCACTTCCAAGACATCATTCTCCTTCCCAAAGATTCCTGTGTAGGATGGCTTTGCTGGACATTTGGCAGCAAATTTTTCCTACATGGAATTGGACCAGCAGCTAGATGGAACAAGATCTTGCCTAACCTTGTAGAAGAGTTATCAGAAACTACCTCTGGATAAAGCTGCTGGCAGCATCATCTCATGACAGCTGGGGAGATGGATGCCCAAACTGTCTGGTCTTTGTCATTTGCCTTCCAGTTTCAGCTTTGAAGAGTCACCTGATTATTCAGTCAACCAATGCTCCCACCTGCCAAGATTACTTACATACTTGTGCTGAGGTATGAATGAAAATAAAGTGAAAAAATCTCACAGGTGTCTGCCTCCCATCCAGCCTCATCAGTCTATAAATCTAAAGCAAAAAGCTGAGAGCAATAGATTACTTCTTAATCAAAATTGTCTGGAATTTTACTGTCCTCCGTAGCTCCTGTACACAAGCAGCTATCTGCTACATAGAAGTAAGTTGTCTTCTGAAACTTTCTTTTCCTCACTAATTCTAACATTTCAAAAGAATTCTCCCATCACCTTCAACGTATTAATAAAAGCCAGTTCAGTAAGATCAAGAATTTATTGAAGCCTCTTGATGAAACATCTTGATTTTGCTTTGATATCTAAATAGCAACATAAGACAACTTTATTATGCCAGTGCACAACGCCAAACTGGCACAGCTGCAAAAAGGACAAGTTATTGTGTTGCAATAATCCACAGAATAAGGAATTACTAGAAAAACTACATGGTTACATTACCAGGTAAATAATGGCTCTGTAAGTGTTTTTTGAAGTGCAGTAATTTCTATGCGTTTTTTATTCAAGCCTTTCTGACTCACTTTCATCTAGTAACATCAAACTGGCCTTATTACCACTAAAATAAAACTTTAACAAGCCAAGTCATTACAGAAACCTTCAAAGAAGGCACCATCCAAAGCAAACTTGGTCCAACCTTGGTAACCTGCAGTACATAAAACTAGCAAAGAATCTGTAGATCCATTAACTCTCAGAAGTTACCTGCTAGTCTTAGGCATGTTATCTACTAATTTGCTTCCAGTCTGCTGAGGAAATTAGCAGCTCTAGATTCTGACCATAAACAGGGGAGGGTGGGATAAATTAAATGCACCAGATAC
The DNA here is from genome assembly GCA_013397845.1 of Melanocharis versteri. NCBI lineage: Eukaryota > Metazoa > Chordata > Aves > Passeriformes > Melanocharitidae > Melanocharis > Melanocharis versteri. The sequence continues at coordinate 936,572 of VZTG01009080.1, forward strand.
CACTAGCTAAAAATGTGTTTGGTTTTACTGCTTGCTATGACATTACACACACCAAGTGAAGAGAGGATAAGAAAAGAGAAGTCAACACAGACTTTCTCAGTTAACTGTTGTAGTCATCCATGACATTTCAATTTCCAGCTTTTTGTTACTGCCTGATAGTGGGTACAAGCAGAAGCGAACACACACCCTTGCCTGCATGGCTTTAGAAGGGTGTCTCATTCTGGACTGCAGAAGAAAGTGTGTAGGCTTTATGCCATGGTGTAAACACATGTATCCCAACGCTAGAACTGGTATCACTGCTGTGGAAGCAGTCTTTGGCATGGAAGCACAATGGACATTTGAGGGACAGTGACTTCCTGAAGTGCTGTGCTAGCTAGACTCATCTGACCTTATCTGTCTAAAATAGGTGTGGATGTAAATTTTTTAAGAGTTAAATCTCAGCAACGTAGAAGATAAACACAGCATTATTGATCTGTACCCAGAAACTCACTGAAAGCTCACAGAGCATAGAATTGGCATGAAATAACATTCAAATTCCAACTAATTTAAGTTGACCAATCAAGCTAAATTGCAAGATAAATAATAATAGAAACCAAGATGAGTAAAACAGCTCCCATCAGTGCAAGTGTAATGCTTTTATAGTAGCTGAAAATTTCAAGATAGCTGAGCATATTACTACAATGTCATTACTATTACAGACAAAAATAAAAAGCCACGTTTTCAGCTAATAATTGGAAAGCAAAATGCATTCTTCATTTAATCTTCTTTCAAGATACACTAGATAAGAACAGATATTTCAAACAAGTTAAAAATCAGCATTGATCCAGAGGAAAAGACCTTTCACAAGGTAATCTAAAATGTTGTACGGTTCCCTCTGCATGCAGAGTTAAAGGTAGCCTTTAAAATGTGAATATGACCACTAACTGTGCATTTCAGAATGCACAGCAGACCTAAGACAGGACTGTAGGGAGGAAACTGAAGGATAAAATTGCTCACCAAATAGTACATCGCCCTTTACATAAAAAAAAGTGTGATACTTTCTACTGAGATCTCATTGACCTACTCGCTATGCATAAATTAGCATTCTCTATTTTAAGTCCACCTTCTTCACTGAGAAAGAGGTATACTTGGCAAATTTTGGATTTTTCATATTTAGGGAAACAGAATGTTTATCTGCATATATACATGCAGGGAAGAAAACAGAAAAAGGGAGAAAACCAGAGGTCTTACTAGTCCAAAGCCTGTAAATGCTGTACATGTAACTTTACCTTCTTGAACAGTTTCAGTGATAGCAGTGAACCTGAAATAGTGAACTAAAGCCTACATTAAAGTACATGGTGGGTCAGGGTGTAATTTAAAGTCCCCTGGAGTCATTGCGAACCTTTTCATTGAATCTGATGCAGTCCAGCCATCCCTCCACCTACGACTGTAAAAACTGCCTGTTATATATGCACCAAAGTTACCACAAACTGTGCTCTCTCAATCAGAATAAATCAGGATGGGCACACTCAAAGCAAAACAGGTATGCTGATTGAGTCCTGCCTATCCTTGCAGAAATTATCTGACTCAAGTCAGCAATCACCTCGTATACTGATGGGGAAGCAGTGACATTTCTCATCTTAGTTTTTAGCTTTTCATCAGACATCTTTTAAATAACCAAAATCTTCTCAGTCAGAGCTTCCTGTATGGAATGCATTGGATGGATAGCCAAGACAGATGTGGGACTCTTCTTGTTGCTCAGAAGTCAAGAGTTCAGCCTTCGGCCATTGTGTTGGTTCACAGGGAGTTGTTCCTCACATTTGTGATTCCTGTGAAAGCTCAGGGCATCTCAAATCCAGAAAAACAGCTCTGGATATATCTCCAACCCTGAATGCCTGAGGACTATCACCTCTTTGTAACACAGTTATCATAAGGATATCAAGGATCATGACAGAGAACAAGAGGCACACCAAAAATTCATGTTGGAAGCAACCAGCCAGTTGTAGCCCAGTGTAACTAAACATGGATACAGTAATGAACTACAGAATAAATGTTCCTGCATTACTTTAGTACTGTCTACACATCTCAAAAAACAGCACAACTTGAACTTGGACTGGAGAAGCATTCCTATTCCTTAAGGTAATTTTCACAATCAAGTGAGTTCTAGAACAAGGGGCTTTTCCAGCCACTGTGCTAGATTATCACCATTCCCCTATAGCCAGAACTAATCATAATAAGGTTTGTAATTTTGCCTTTTGAATGGTTGAAAGAAAATAGGAAGTAACCTTCCTTTTTGCATTGCTGGCTGCATCTTTTAAGCGAAGGTGATGCTTTTGCAGTTTCATGGTTGAAAGCACATTATTTAAAATAACTAGTTTTCAAACCATACCTTCATGAGTGTGAGGACAATTCTTTGCTTGTCATGGACTAGGAATAAAAAGACTCACTGACAAAAGATTTGTATATGTACACTGAAAATCATATTCAACCAAAGGCACATAGAAAAACTGAAGCAATTCTCAGCTTCTTGCTGGAAACATGGACCCAGCTCGTCTTCCGGAAACCTTCTGACTTAACTAACAGGTTGATGAGGAACAGAGCCAATTTCATTTTGCATTCAAGAAGTATGATTGCCTGACAGGATTTTTAATCTCAGCAAAAACAGAGTGCTTAAAAAAGAAAGATGTATTCTAATTACACTCATCATGCTATCATTCATTAAGAGCTACATTACCAAATGCCATCATCACTCAAAAGCAGTAAGTCAGGAAATCTTCAGACATTGAAGCATTTGGCTTCTTTTCCTCTAGGGATGCTAATGTAAACCTCTCAGAAGGTTTGTACATGACTGATACTGAGAAGTGCAGTATCACAAATCATTTAAGGCAGAAATTATTTTGTATTATTAATATAAAACATAATTTTGCTTTACTGAAGTAGCTTGGAAATGTTTACTTGGCTAATGGTCACAGCAGAGAAACAATGAGATAGACAACAAAAATCTTAATGGTCATGAAGAGCAGCATGAATACATCTCACAAATGCAGCAACAGAAACACTTAACTTCAATTGCACCAAAGCTCTCCAGAACAGAGCTCCCCTGCTCCTACTCAGGAATGTTTTGTAGCAGCACTGCACAGATTCCAACAGCGAAACATTTTGTTCCTGAACTAGAAAGTGTTGCTAAGTGACAGCAGCCCTCTTCTCTTCCACATCATTTACAAAACTCAGGCTCTTAAAAACAAGCAAATGAATAGTTAAGGTTCAACTGTCTTACACTTCCCACTTAGTTCCCACATTTGCACAAAATGCACTGCTGTTCCTGAAGGCAAAAAGTCTTAATCCCCAACAACATTTAAACTCCAACTTTTTTATAAGATGGGTGCATTTTTTTTTTTTTGCCACACATGCAGCACCTGAATCCACAAAGTCTGATTTTCCATAACATCACAGCACCCAGAAGTCCAACTAGAATGAATGGAAACTAAAGAACTTGAAGTGCAGAAAAAACAGCTTTTCAAACTCCCTTCATGGGTTTCATTGTGTAGTAACTGCAAGCATACCTAATTCCTTAATCACAATATTGGTATGATAGAGAAGCCAACATCTTTGAGCACTGCCCTCTGAAGACAGACTTCAGAGAGTTGAGGGTGTTCAGTCTGGAGAGGAAAAGGCTGCAGAAAGCCCTTATAGCACCTTCCAGGGCCTGAAGAGGGCCTTTGTGAAATCTGGAGAGGGTCTTTTTACCAGGGCATGTAGTGACAGGACCAGAGGGAATGACTTCAAACTGACAGAGGACAGGGTTATATTGGCTATTAGGAAGAGATTATTTTGTGTGAGGGTGGTGACAAACTGGAACAGGCTGCCCAGAACTGCTGTGGACGCCCCATCCTTGGAAGTGTTCCAGACCAGGACAATGAACCTCTGAGCAACCTGGTCTAGTGAAAGGTGTCCCTGCCTGTGGTGGAGGGGTTGAAATGAGTTGATTTTTAAGGTCCTTTTCAACCCAAACCTTTCAATGATTTTATGATCTGATCGGATCTTTACTCTTCTAACATGTACCTAAGTCAAAAATACTTTTTTCCATCTACTTCAGTGACACTTACGGGTTTTTTTTCCCACAACATTTTGCACATGTTCATCAAAATTTGCCTAAACTTCACTTCCTACAATACAGTATGATCTGCTGAGCATCCCTGTAGATAATAAGAAAATTGTTAAGCATTTAAAAAAAAGTCCCACTGAGACTGCAAAAATACAGAAATAATTTTATAAGTTCTTCTATAATTAATTAAAAATGCCCTGTAAGTTAAGCAATTTGAGAAACTGCCTGCTCTAGGATTGCTGAAATTTTTGAAAACAGGGTTATACAGACGAAATCTTTTTAAAAATCGTGTCAAAACTAGTTTTACAAGAGATTTGCATTTGCAGGCTTCACTCAGAAGAAGTGAAGGCCCTTCAACTCTTGGCCACGCAGGCCTCTAAAGACAAGATCAGGCATTGCCACCACAACTTCAGAAATCACAGTCACCCAATGCAGAAACCAAGGAAAGATCTCCCTTCTCATTCTGAACTGCAAGGAACCAATCAGAGTCAGTTTCCCTATCTTACACAGACAAACAATAACAACATTAAGTGCAAATCAGTGGAGCTGAAAGAAGAACATGCAGTAGAAAATATTATCTGCTGGCTTGTCAGCACTCAAAATTCATAAGGCTTAAATTACAGCTGCATTGTTTGTAATTTGAGCATAAGAAGTTCTGCATGTGTTCTTTCCAAATGCCATTTTGAAATCCTTACTGATGTAGTGCAAAATGTTTCCTCATGAAAAGTTGTACCCTTTTTAATCAAAGAATGTTTCTTCCGGCAGTCAGCCTGTTGTAATGTTGAATCAACATAAACTTTAACATTTTGCCTTCGGCAATGGGGAAGATAAACATTTTATTCTGCTCACTGAGGTGAATCTTGGGTCTCGAAAGCAAAATGTATACTCCGTAATGAAAACTGCAAATGAAAGGTGCAAATTTTCTGCTACTGATTATATACTCCAGCTCCAGCTCACCTAGGGGAGATACATAATCTCACATCACATCACAGCCCAGGAAATGGGAAATAATGAGTGGAGGACTGCATTAATCAGTGGAAATGTCTGTAAAAATGGAAAGCAAATGGATAATGAAAGAACCAAGAATGTGAACATCTGCAGAAAAACTCCAAACCAGTGCCTGTTAGATGAATTTACCATCCACTAATTTTTACAAAGAAACACAGGAGAGAAGCAGATGGGGATGATGAATCTGGAGGAGGAAAATAACCCAAAGAACAAACCAAAACCCAAACCCAAACAGAGACTCTTTCTACATCACATCTTAGTAGCCAGTATCATATACCCCATGGCAAAGCAGGCTGGCACAGCAACATGCCTGAATTCCTTATGAGGTCATGCACTGCAAAACTTCGGATCTCATAATTCTCATGCTTACTCCACCTCCCAAGGGCTCAACATGGGAGAAGAACAACCATGCTTATGGAAATGGATAAACCAGTGCAAACTTGAAGTGTTATTTCAGCATTATCACTAGAAACTGCTTCTTTTTTATTTTAGAACTTATATAGAATAAAAGAAATAGAGTAGTTTTTTCTGAAAGCTTTAAAAGTTAGAAATTTTTCTCTCGGAGTTACTTTGAATATATTTGCATTATTACCAGCAAATTCAAAGTAACACACTTAATTACCATCTCCAATAAGAAACTACTATTGTTTTGCTGCCTCCCTGTCAAGAACCACCTTGTTCCCTTGCTATTTGCACAATTGATTTCATAGTCTGTCATCAGTTCCCATGAATGTTGACACAGTGATGCAAACAACCAACTTGGAGTAAGCCTGCATGTCAAAAGAAGAAACTAATCATTTTGTATTTGGGAGCTGAAGTCTCAGTAAAGAATATAGAACAGAAAGGTCTGGTTTGGTTTAAGGCAAAATACTCATTTTTTTCTTCCTTGGAGTTCAATTACAACTGTCAGCTAGTCTGGAGTAAAGCAAACCCTGTTCTTTTAATGTGTTTTCAGCTGGCAGACAGCATTTTACAGAACAGGACATAAGCGAGAATCTAGCCAGTATAACACTAGGTTTAGTTAATGGCTAATCTGGCATTTGTTCAACTGTGTACTTCAAACAGCAAGACAGAGAAGGTGCATAAAAAGAAAAAAATATGAAGCTCTATCTTCACCACCTCATTTATGTGGCTGATGGAAATGATAGCCTATCAGAAGTGTCAGCATTCTAGTGAAAGCTGGCATGTAAGTATTTATGCATTATGCAAGATAGTCAAGCCCTGGCTGGCTGTCCTTTCCCATGTTTCTAGCAAAAACAGAAACTGCAGTGCAGATAAGAAAAAGCTAAAAAGCTTTACATCACAGAATTTAAAACAATTTAAAATGGTCATTAATAAGAATCTGAACATGTAAAATGCTAAATGCTTCTAAGGTTTGAGTGATCTTAGTCATCTGGGAATAAAAAGTACTCCGTGCTACTCAGAAGGACATGGCTTCTTACTAGATAACCAAGGAAACTATACATGAAGTTTTAACATTATATATAAACCATCATTTGTGTTGCAATAAATTTTGGTGCTTTGTTTGGCTTTTATGGAAACATGAAAATCAGATTATTCATAGTGTGCATGCCTGATTCTTTAATACTTTTTTCCCCATCAAATACACCTGCTTCCAGTTCCTTGTCCAGACACCAAAATCTGTTGGTAGCAAGTGAAAAATATTTCAATCTGAAGATGATGAATGGACCTTAGTACATGAGCTTAGAGGTACCCAGCAGGTTCCATGCATTGCAAGCTTGCCAGCACATCTGATTCTCACTGGCAACTGTGTGAACAGTTCCACTGCCAAACAGAGAAGTGGCAGTAGAGAGTTTTTTCCCTCCCTAGGGATGGTTACCATCTGCTGGCAGAGGCAGAGACACACAGAGCTACTGCCTGTACTGTAGGATCTCCGTGGAGAAGTAAGGCAGCTGTCTCCAGGGTTGGATTTCATATGAATTGCAGTCAGCCTAAAAACTAAGGCCTGACAACCCAATTTACACAGCCAAATGTTCTACACTACCCAGAGGAATTCTTTACACACCTTCAGAGGCCAATAAACAGGCTAATCATTTCTGAATTTGATTACTACACTGTCAAGACCAGAGCAGGATATGCTTCAGGATGTCATAAGAAACAAAGATTAAGACAACAGCCAGCATGTTCTTCCCCAATGTCAGTGCTATCAGTATAATGCAACACATCCTAATTATCACAACACCTCACCAGGACAACCACAATTAACAGGGCTGATGAGCCCAGTGGTGTTCAGCATATAAGACTCTGAGGCTGGGGCAGGTATTTGCTGTGAAAAGACACAGCTGTAGCATTCCTTCTGTCAGGGATCCAGAGAGTCATGTTCTTGTTGCCTCTTTCACCTGATTCACATGTCTTCAAGAACAATGTCTATAAAATAGCTGAGCAACAGTCCTTCCCATTGAAGTGAATAAATAATGAGAATGATCCTTCTTAGCAACAGGAGCCTAAGATAAAATCCATATGTTTTTTAGATGGTATGGTGTCATTCTTCAAAATGGCTAGTAAGTTCATAAAACACCTATTTCCCCTCAGGTATTTTTTTAAAAGCAGAACACAAACTAAAGGTATATATGTCTAGTGTTCTTTTACACAATACAAATAAATTGAAAAAAACCCAGACAACTAAATAGTATGCACTATTTAGTAAGCAATTAAATAGTGTAATAAGCTCTAAACTTTTTAGTTCGTTGCTGTGCTGAACTTTCTACTGTTTCTCAGTATCTCTCTTCTGCTGGGAAGGACTCAAAGCTGCACCAATATTCTAGATGCAACCTCAGAGATGCCGAGTCAAGAAAGATAATCAGTGACCTTGATGTGCTGGCTGTGCTTGTACTAGTCCAGCCTGCTCAGTCCACCTCATCCCCACAGGGAGCACCACTGACTCAACTTGCCAACCACAGGAGCTGCATGGCCCTTTCTGCAGCTCTTCTCCAGCCCACCTGTGTCAAGACTGCACTGAGACAGTTACTGCATCACAGGTAACCAACTTTGTTCCTCTCTTTTTTGTTGAACTTCATGAGGCTCAAGTCATTCTATTCCTTCAAGCCATTGAGCTTGCTCTGAAAGACAGCCCTGCATTCACCTGATAATGACAGCTGGGCCTGAATAAGGCTGTGTGTCCCATCATCTGTGTTACCCATAAACATACTGTAATGCCTCAGATCCAGTATCAAACCCAGAGGACCATCATCTGTAAATAGGTGCCAGTTAAATCTCAACCAGCTGATCTTTCAAATCTCACCAAACCAGCCAGTTTTTCACCTACCTTTTAGCCCACAAATCCAGTCCCTACCCTCGTTAAGGATCTCTTCTTCCTCATATCTACCACACTTCTTCCAATTTCTCCTACAAATACAGAAGTCTATACTGAAGGCAAGATAAAGGGCAATAACTGCTCTCCCTTCCTCCACAGAGCCAGTTATTTCATCACTGAGGCAATGAGATTGGTAAAGTATGGTCTGTCCATAGTAAATCCATGTTGGTTATTCCCAATCACATGCACCAGTTCCCATTTTTCAACACGCTTTGGCTCTCTCAATTCCATTTCTGCATATCCAGGCAATGTCTCTATACTGCTCTTTAGGAGTCTATCCTCTCCTCTGCCTCTTTTAGTGTGAGGACAGGAGTCCTCTCCTCAAACTGGCCTCCTGCTATGCCTGCTTGTTTCCTTGCACAGTGGGCATAGTTCTTGTGGTTTGAGGAAGATTCTTTTGGAAATCAACCACATCTCCTTGAATTCCTCCACACTTCAGGGCAGCCGCACACAGGATCCTGCTGCCAGTTTCCCAACCAAGCCAAAGGCAACTCTCCTAACTTCTAGGATTTTTACATTGTTATTTTCCACCCCCACTTTCTTCAGGGGTTTAAACTCTTACCATCTCATGGCCAGTGCAACTAAGGCTGCCACTGTCACATCCCCAACAAGTTTCTATTTATTCTTGGAAAGCAAATCCAGCAGAGTGCTTCACCTAACTATGTCTCACACTACCTACATGAAAAACCTGTCTCCAATACACTCCAGAAATCTCCTAGATTGTTTATGCTCCATCAGGTTGCCCCGGGTAATTGAAGTGTATTTACAGACTATCATCTTCAACTCCCTCCCATTTGTTTACAGTCTCACATTAACAACCAGTCCTCAGCTCTGCTGACCACCAGTAAGTCATAAAAATGCCCAAGATTCCTGATGTTACTGGGATGATTTTCAGCCTGAGAAATCTTTTGGATAAACTATGATTCCTTACATCAAAGCATGGATCAGAAATAGTATTTTGTGGCTAAGGTGACTGGCCCCCAAGCCATCATCAATAGACACCAAAAGCATGATGCAGCAGCTTGTGGACTAGAAAAAGTTGAACAAGTTGGCAAATTCCTACAAACACGTAAGATGAAAAAGAGGACTGTCTTGTGAGTAATTCATTAGCAGAAGAAAACCATGTACTTTTTCAGCAAATAGTTTAAGCAGTTCTACTCTTCTCTTCCTTGGAATTAGCTTCAATTTACCTATTCCCTGTATTATATCAGTCCACAGGAGAACAAATCAAAGTACAACAAGGGAGATATAATCTTTTGTTTAGTTATCAAGACCTACTTATTGCACATAAGTCTTAGGATTAAAAAATTGGCCAACAAAGCACTGTGTTGCTCCAACAGAACAAAGTGCTGTCAGCTTTAACAAAAATCAGATAAATCCGCACCTGTTTGTGGTCCAGGACTGGAGGAATACTGCTCAGTATAAAGAGACTGCAGTTCAGGTGAACTTATTTGGTATGATGTAACAGTAGGGAGTCTTGATTCTCTAAGGCTCTATAAGGGCTCTCTGTGCAGTTCTGAAGCTGATGAAATGGTAACTGACATTTGACACATTAACACAGAAAGGGAGATTTGCTAAAGCTGCCATAAAAGAAGCAGTATCGTTGAGCTTACAGTCATCCTCACAGAATTATGCTGTATACTTGAAAGAAATTGAGGAAAGAAAAACAACACACAATCTGTAATCCTAAAAAAAAAAAAAAAAAAAAAAAAGAAAAAAGGAAAAAGAAAAAGCCATTTATTTAAAGCTCGATCACTACCTGGTCCAGTGGAACTTCCACAAGAGTATCTTCATCTTCTTGCACTTCAACTGCCTCCCACATTTCAGACCCCTCTTCTCTGGCTTTGTAAATATCTTCACCTATAATGGGAAAGATAGAGTGGAAGGAAGTGAAGTCCAATGGTGACACAGTGTGGCTCAACTACTGAACTGCACATTCAATTTCACTTCAGAGAACAGCTTTCTGAGCTGACCGATCATTCCCCATACAGTTCTTTCAAGGAAGTCTTCAGTCTCCCGTTATTGTCAATTTGTTTTTCTTTTCTTTTAACAACAAATACTTACATACTACACCATCTAGGGAAGGGGGAGAAAAGGCAAAGGGAAAAGGACCTGAACAAAGTCCTGGATCTGAAGTTCCTTCACTTTGGGCAAAGGTCCATAGTGAATCTGAACTAAACACATTACAACAACAACATAATACTCCTGTTTCTACAGTCAATTATAGTATCCTTTAGTAATGAGCATTATAACATGCATCTATCAGAATTTTCAGTCTTTGAATCAAGAAGAAAAACACTGAACCAGGTCAGGGTTAAAAGAGATTAAGACAAACAGTTGGATTAGCTCCTCAACTCCAGGCACATGCAAGTAGAATTATGGCTGAAACTCCACATCCACATTAAAAAAGCACATACTCCTGGCCAACAAGGATTAATGGTTACAACGCTACTCAATTTTGCAAAGATTTTACACCATTTAGTTTAAGTAATTTCTTTCCCCTAAGTGTAAGTAGTAACTAGGGGTCTTTGAAGTTTCTGACACAGATCTTTCAGTATTGGCTAATTAGGAAAGTGAAGATACGTACATACAGAAAACAATTTCCACATAATCCTATTTCCTCCTGAACCGAAAACAGCCCAGAAACTAAATGCATAGGTTACTTCAAATCATCTCCCTCCAGTGATCTAGGAAAGATGAAGATGTGTCCATATCCAATATAATATGTAACTACAGTAAGAAAGAGGAAAAAGTATTTCCACTGTTTCTGACTTCCTCTTAGTTCTTCATAAAAGGATCTGAATTTGGTAATATCAACTGACCACGCAAATTGATCTACATTGCTGGATGCTGTTAAATAAACAGCTTTAGTGTAGCATAGAACCATTTTGGTGGAAAAACAGTGAATAAAACCCCAAGACCTAAAGAAATCCAGAGTCCATTTGCATAAAAAGTCAGCACTGACTACTCTGGAAGTTAGTTTTCCAGTTACTTTCTCATCACTATGAGAGCCAAGGGAAGAGTTTGCCCTGGGAACAAATTCTGAGGCATCATACTGCTGCAAATGGCTGACTGGAGGGGAGGTGCCAGATGGCCTCAGAAGTTGCCTGACAGCCCCTGCCCAGAGGACCAGAAATGAAGGCCATTCTCACAGTCTGAAATGAAGAGGCAGAAATGGGGATGTCTATGGCACATCACAATGAAATTCCAAAGTGGTACTGCTGGGTGCATCTTAGGAGAGAGATTTCCTGATGGACAGAGCAGCTTGATTACCCAGGCATCAGTCCTGCTAGAGTCTCCACACCCTACAAAAAGATCTATACTACTCATCCTCTGAAAATATCCCTGTTGGAAGTACTTCAGGGCTCTTGGCATCACTGGTTGGATTCTTATCCTGAATATCTCACACATCTTTTTCAAGATCTCATCTTCATACTTCACATGAAAATAATAATTATTTTTTTAATTTCCTTTTTCTTGGGGTTTATTAAATATAATGCATGTGCATGTATGTTCCATTGAAACCAACTAAGAACATTCAATACTTGCTGGCAGTATGATAAATCTTGGACTATCTACCTGTATATATCTCATTACGAATCCCCCTTGACAAGACTTGTTTGGGTTTTTTGACAAAATCAGCAATAAAAACACAGAGTGCTTGAGAATAACAACAAAATGCATCTGAACAGATGCTACTTGTACTTTTTCAAATAATCAATGCACTTCACATTTCCAGTTTTTCTGAGCTCTGTAAGAGACAGAATGTTCTGTTTCTCTTACCTGGTATTATCACTGTTGCCTCTCATCACAGACATTTGAGTTACAGATTTCCACCATATTCTGAGAGGAAAATGTAATGTGTTTCCTCAAAGCCACCATGAAGACTCTCCTATTTCAAGGCCTTCCCTTAGGATCGTAAGAAAATAACCTTGCCCTAGATTCCTTGGCTTACTGAACTATAAAAAGTCAACTCAGTATCTGCAAGAACTGCATTTAATATCACCATCCTTCCACTTAGACTCTGTAATAACACCTTTGCCTTCAAGGTCCCCAAGTCTTTCAACCAAAATGGGGACTGTCTGGCCTCTAGAGGCAAAAGGATTTTGGTGCAGAGGCAATTTTCATCAGGTTTTACTCCAGCAGGGGAAAAGAAGAAGTACAAGGGAGATGAACATGTGTTGGCCCTGGAGGCTGAATCCACTCAAGAGCTGAGGATTCTCAATTTTAAAGCACCTCTTCTTAGAAGAGCAGATCAGACCCAGGGCTGTGCTGAACAACCCAAGGAGACAGACGTACAGTACTTTCAAAAAACTTAACCATGGAACCAGAAGGGAACAGGAGAGAGGGAAGAACACTATAAGTTTCAGTAAGGAATCATATTTCTTTTAAAAGAGAGTGCCCAGAAAGGTAGTAACAGCAGGATTTCAATAAGCAAAATCTGAAATCTCCATGGAATTTCCTCCAAGCACTTTCTAACAGGTGTTTGCTCAGAAAGCTGGTCATAAATGCAAAGATATTAGTTGAAAAGAACTCTGCATAACACTGCAGCATCTCTCAGGGATAGCACTGTTCACTGTCTTGCACAGAAAGCATTCTCAAGAGAAACAGCATTCCTGTTCTTCCACAGACCGAAAATATAATTTAAGGAAAATTTACAACAAAAGGGGAATTAATTATTTACCTCTGCACAAACGTAAGAGAATGGAAGACGTGTCCAGAATACGTGTACAGTCGGGGAAGGATTTAAAACACTAAGGTTTGAAATGTGCCAAAATAGGCAAAGAAAAAAAATGACCCTAACTGAAAAATGGGAAAGTTGTAATACTTGAACAAAAAATTCCAAAGGAAATGGCAAGGAATGCAATTAGTCTTACATTAGGACACACAGTGTTATCTTTGACAAAAAAGTGAAAAGAAATACAAAAACTGCAAAATAATTTACATAAAATTAATTTGAATAAATGGAGCATTATGAAAATAGCTTAAAATGTTAACATTATTAGCATTGCTACTCTACAGCCGGAAGTATTTACACTTTCTGCATGTGAAGTTACAAATATCTGGAGGAGCGAAGCTGAGTGAAAGGCCAACATATTTCTTGTTTGTGTGATTCTGTGTCAAGATCTTGTCAACAGGAGTTGGCAGGCCACATTAATCACAATTATTGGTGCTCTGAGTTACTTCCAAGGAAATGTTTTCAGTTGGGTAACTTTGCCTCATATTTTATAGATAATACTTCAGAAATGCTTTTTGGTTTAGGAAAAAAAAAGTAAGAAAAAATCTTATTATGCAGTATTTCATATCTCTGTGTCTGAATCATTAGTCAGTTTCTTCACATGTCTCTTAAGGGAGAAAAAACAAGAAGGCATTTTAGAAAATGCCATAAATTACATGAAGAAACATTTTTGCAAGTCTTCATCCTGTATTGTTATGGGCTTACGTTGCAATCTCTACTGAAGTAGAAATATGTGGTGTACCTTGCCAAAAAGAAAAATTCCAGTACTTCCATTAAATGGAACATTTATGACTACTCCAAACAGTTCATACTAAATTGTAGATTAAACATGCTCCTCTTTTATGAGCCAGCTCTGAGTTTCTTGTGCCTCAAACTACCTGAAAATTGACCACAGACAGGGCCATGGCAACACTGGGGCAGAAGAGCTCTAAAGGGGGTAAGAAAGGAAGGTATGTCTCCCTGCAACTTTTCTGGTAAGTATAAACAGAGGATTTATTTCAGTTAGGTTCTCTGTTCTCCATGCCACAGCAAGTGCAGCTTCTGTCAAGAGACCAAGCAAAATATTATTGAAAGTTTCCTCATCTTCTGTGAGGATATTTTTCCATGGTGTCCAGACGAAAAGAAGATCACTGGAGTTTTTCAAGTGTTGCCAGTCACTGCGTAACAATAGAAAACCTTGAGCCAAAAATCAGCACTATTTCTTATACCCTAAACAGAGAGAAGTTAGGTTACCTAAACAAACATCTCCTGTTATTTCTGATTATTTTAAAGCAGGGTCATGTTCAGCAATTTAGGTAAAAAAGGGGAAGAAGAACCTGCAGAAGGACAAAGAACAGATCATTCAAAAGGAGCAGCCAGCTGGAGAGAGAGAACATGCAGAGGCTGGAGGATATAGACACTGAGGGAGATGATGAGTGCACAGTGATTTTAGAAAAATGTGTGGAATGAGGAACTATAATAGAGCAAATAGAAAGATGAGGAAGTACTGGTAAAAAAAAAAGGGGAAGCAGTGGAGTCCAACACACTGACTGTAAGGCAGAAAAATGGCTTTTAGGGAGTAGAAGCTTGAAAGAATGAGAGGGGGGAAAAAAACCAGGTACTCAAAAAAAGCAGGTACTCAAGCCAATTTAAGCTTCCTAAAGGAATCTTCCTTCGGGAAAGCCTGTGAAGTGGAATGCTGTTGGACTACTACGTACCAGCAACTAAATGTCTATGTTCAGATGTTACCACACATACAGAGGTGCAGCAAAAAAACAGCAATGAAATAATGCTCATTGTTTTCAGGCAAGTATTTTTACTGATTTCTTGTTCATATTTATTCCTCCAGCAAACAATACTTATTAAGACTTTGGAGAGTGGAAAGAATTCTCACAGAACCTTCTGGTTTCAGGCTGAAGGGATGAATGAAAACTGCAACCATAAGTGCTTTCCTATGGAGTTTCTTCAGGAGTTGTGCTCTATCCCACCTCTTCTCCAGCTCCATAATCCCACAGAGAGAAAGACTGATGAAATCTCAGGAGGATCCAGATGGCTCAAAGCTCTGAATTTCCCAAAGCCTTGTCAGGGTTACCAGGAAAGGGAACATTTGGAGCCTGGTAACAGCCCTGCCAAGGAAAGGTAACTACTGCCTCAAAAAAAAATGTGGACCAACTCAACCTGCCCCAAATAAATTCAAATTATACAGGTGTTGAAACACTGGCACCTACTTTATGGCCAACCTCTACAGCTAGGAGCAATGGAGCCACACAAATAGTACGAACAAGAGAAATTTTCAGCTGAAAAAGGCAGTGAAATTACATGAGCAGGATGTTACCAGAACACTTAGTCTTTGGCAATCAGGTCGAGAGACTATGGGTGAGAGAAAGGCAGCATGGTCAGGTTTGGATCAGAACTTTGGAAAGGATAATGACTGGTAAACAGGTGGTAAGGTTTCTGATTTTGTACTTGGCCAAGGTCTATCTCATAAAGTAAGCAGCTTGGTACTCAGCTGCTTTCACCAAAGATAGAAGGTGGTACTGTATTCCTGCAGAGCTTTTCAGCTCTGTGACTTTGTTGTAAATGGACAAACAAAAACAATTCAATTTAAGACAATGTTAAGACTGACTAATGACTTGCACAGTGATTCTTAAAAGCCAAAGATCTTCATTTTGAGAGTTACCTACTCTGCCCTACCCCTTATCCATGCCAGCTCTTGCTGGCTTTGCAGACCCTGGGAATTCATTTGTGTCAAAGGGATTCTGCTGCCCATTCAGGAGAATTCTCTAGATATTTTCTAGATATTTTATACTTCCTAATCTCCTGATAAGTACAGAACAGATGAGTTACCAGCAAGAGCAAATTTATAAATGCCCAAAAGATTTTGACTAGCAACATTTCACTGGTCACATTTTACTAGTTGTCTCAACACAGAAGTGTTCAGTGTATTGTGCATTCAGTTCAGTATGTAGAGAAAGAAACCACAAATTGGTGCATGTACAACTAAGCAAGTCCTGGCTAAAATGCAAAGACCATTTTCTGTTTGATGCCATTCAGTATTTCAGCTGGAATTCTTTTTCTACACTTCGATAAACAAGGTTATATGACTTTATTAAGTACTAATTAAGTTATATATATTAAACTAACTCATAAGAAATCTGTGCTTTTTAAATAATTAAGCACAGCAATAAATGGCTTTTATATAAGCTCATTTCCTAAACATCATTAAATGTAAAACATCTACTGCAGCAAAAATTTAAAAATTATGGAGATAATACTGCATTTCAAATTTTAAACTGATTGAAGTTTAGTAGTAGAAATGTTAAAAGTCATTGTAATTAATAGTCCTCCCTGAATATTTTGTGGAAATCTGAGGCATTTACTAACTGCAACTCCTATATGTAAGGAAGGAAGTTAATGTGACATAAAAAAAAATTAGTGTGACTTACAACAGAGGCTGCCTCATAAAAACAGTAAGTAAAATTAAAAACAAAATGTAAAAAAAGAAAAAAGTGGCTCATAAAATTGAATAGTTTGCTGTGAGGAATAGGGAGGACATCTGTTTATGCCTGCGTACAACATAATTTTATTTTCTCCTTTTGTGTGTGTTTTGGAGTTTATTGAATTTAAAAGTATCAGTATTGTACAAGGCCCACTTCCAACAAAAAGCCATTGCCTTTGTGATAGGTTTGCATGTGTGTTCATGCCTGAGACTCCTGTCATCAAAAAGCAAAGAAATTGTTAAAAGAACCTGGTAGCAATATACATATGAAACTGTTGAGAATATAAAAAAATACGTATTTTCCTTCACTTGATACTATTGCAGCCTCAAGCTTTTAAGCAATTGCTTACTCTCTTTTGAAAATTTTGAATTTCTAATACAATTTGATGCTATTATAGAATGCTGACATCTGATTACCTCAAAAGAAACTGCAAAAGGTGCTTCTAGAGGTTGCCCTTGTATGCAGCACCCTCCCTTACTGATAGCAAATATGGTAATGCTGCAGCAAAGGAAAAGCTGCAATAGCTCAGCCATCTTTATACATCAACAGCTACAAAAATAAAGGACTGAGTGTCATAATACTCAGGAGTTTTTTTCTTCCCTCTCCCTGTTTTGGTCCTTCATCTCATTTACTCTCCATGTTTCTAAGCATCCAGTTTATTGACTGATTTAAATTACAGATCATTAGGACCATTTGTATTTTGAAATTAAGAAAGCAGTTCTCATTCAGTCACATCTTTTTTAATTACATGCCTGTTCCATAACTCAGCCTTCTCTTGAGTACAGCTGTGTGCTAGGGGCTAAACTGTCACCAAAAAAAATGCAAAAGCCCTGAAATGTCTGCCCTGGTCCCATCATTCCAAACTGAACATCACTACACTTTTATACCTTCCTGCTAGGAATTAAGCAACATGCTTTCCAGCTGATAAGTATATATTTTCCTGTGTAACGTTTTGCAAAGTATTCACTTCCCTAAAAGCAAACCCAAAGAAACTCACTGTATGCTTGAAGAAAGTGGCTGCAAGGTTTATCATCATCTTAGTTCCCCACTGGCATTAGAACACTATGGCTACCATGATTCAGCACTGTAACAATACACACCTACAGCAAAAAGGGTTCTCATTTCTTGCTATAGATTTGTCTCCTACTATACAAGGAATAAGCCAACAGGTCTTGTAAAATCTCTGCAAACGAGAAGCTCTCTCTTTCTTCAGCAGCCTTTTCATCTGCTTTGGAAGTGATATGGTCTATGTTTTAATAACAGAGGTTTTTTCATCTTAAAAGTTGTCAGCAGGAAAACACAGCCAACAGTTTTAGCTCACAATGCAGAGTGGAAATTTGGCAGCCCAGGTTTGTACTCTTTGGCTTTGGTTTCTTACTTAAACCAATTCAGAGCAGGACAGCAAGAGCAGCTGCCGTACCTGGGGTTCTGTGCAGCTTTCCCTATAAATAAGGGTTGGCCTTTTTCTTCCTTTTTTTAGCCAGTAACAAAATTAGGAAATTGAAATGACTACTAACTTCTAGGACCTCATGATACTCAAAAATAGATCTGAAAATCTGTGGAGTGGCTCAGCCCATCTCCACTCTATGACTTCTCCAAATCACAGCAAAAACTCAAACTTCACAGTCTATTAACTCTATAACTTGTTTTATAGTTTATGTAGGGAGTTACTTCGCAAGCCATGTGACCACAATTAAACTACTGTATTTGAATGGAATAGGCTTTAAATGAGGGTACTCCCTTCCAAATATTTTCTGCTATGCTTCTGAATTTGCTACTTTCCTGATCAACTTCCTACACACACTCTTTACAGGATGTGGTACAAACCAAAAATTTAATAGGTTGGGGTTTTTTTTGGTGGTTTGCTGTCTTTTTTTTTAAACCTCAAACCAAGTTGCTGATAATTAAATGTACCTTTGGTGTCACTTTCATAAACCCAAATTCTGCTGAACCAGATGCACTAATCTAAGTTCTAAACCTCACATTTCCAGTTGCAGTTACTGTTGCATACAATATATTCAATGTTATTAAGACTTCCATGAGTGCAGTGGAAGCCAAATCATAACATTAATAGTGTGCCTTATAGGTTACAAACACCAAAGCATCAGCTCACAATCTACTGGATTTGCCCAAAGAAGTGATGTATTTAAATCTTGCACAAAGAGCTTTCAACTGTAAGAAATTCTTTAATCATCTTGATTTAAGAGGATTATGACATGGATCACTTGTAATATAAATGGCATGCTGGTGAAATTCTCAGTGTATTAAAAAAATAAATTCAAAGTAAATAAACAGCTAGCCCAACTAAACTCAGCTGGAAGATTAAATTAAGCCTTAATACACTATGTGCATAATTCTTCAGATGTTAAGACCCAGGAAACAATCACTTTCAAACAGTCTAGCACTCAAGAGAAGATTCCACACTATGCTAAATTGGCAGGGAAAAGGACAGCAAAGAATACAGGATACATTCACTACTATGAATATTTTCTTTTTATCTATTTCCATGCGCCCAAAATATGCATGTGTAAACTCACTGTGCAGTTTATTAGTTTCAGATTAAAATTAATTAATCCCTTATCAGTGACAGCCAAATGCAGCCAATTAAAATGCTGAAAGTCTTTTTCACTGTCCATCAGGAAAAAAAATAAAATAATAATTAAAATTAAATAAAATTCCTAAGATAGTGATAAATGCTTCCCTTACTCAATCCAAAGCCTTTGAATTTGAAGGAGTGTTTTGGAATAAAACTGCAAAGCCAATTGAGGAACTGCAATGAGCCTTCAGAATAGACAGTGGAGCTGTACTGATCAAAACAGTACTTGGGACCCACCATTATCACTGTGTTCCTGGAGCTGGCTTCTAGTTTTCCATCCAAAGTAAATCTCCATTTCAGAATAAGACTCTTCACTCTAAAATGAACCTGAAAATGTCATCATTCGAGGCAGCAAGGCAGTAATTACACACCTACTTCATACATCCAATACTTCAGCACTCAGTCTGAACTAGATTTGTAATTTTACTGTCAGCTGAGAGAATAAACCAACCTGATCACCAGCTTTCAAGGTATTTTCATCAGCAGCGCCACTAGTCACACAACCACTGCAGGGGTCCGTCTCACCCAGAGACAAGGTGACAAACCAGGACAGAGCAAGGGGGATTCTCTGCTGACAGGGAGACTTTTCAGAGCACACACATCAGGAGAAGGGGAAGAGCTTGCACAGCCTGTATTCCACCCTTTCAAGTAGGACTGGATGTAAGTAGTAGGATGTTAATGCGGGTCTTCGGCATATGAAGAAGTACTGAAAACAACAGGTGAAGCAGTGTGCCCAGAAAAGGGAACGTACCCTTTTCCTGTCCTGTTGTCCCAGCAGCATAAGCTCCTTCCAAACCCAAAGGGAAGCATGACGGGTCCTCAGCAGACATGTAAACAAGGCATATAGGCACAGGATAAGTACAATTATGCACACAGCATGTCTGGCTGCCAGAGGAAGCCATGCCCACTTACTTGTATTCTAAAACCCAGAGGCTCAGTACCTTTAACCATTAATTTCAATGAAGCTCTTTCTGTTAAAAATGAAACAACAATTCTTTAGTTTTTAACAAGATTTTTCCAGTTTGCCTGTTGGCTTTCTTTCCTGTTGGCTTTCTTTCCTGTTGGCTTTCCTTCCTTTTAACTAAATTAAAGATTCTTCTTCCACAGTTGTAGCACAGCATTCACATTAACTTGTAATGAATACTTAAAATGCTTAAAATGTAAAAAACCCCAATATTCTTTGCTCTGTGGAGTTCTCAACACTTCCATCATTTTAATACAAAGCACACTACAGTCATGCAAACTGGACAAATCTTGGAAGGAGCTTATGCTGCTGGGACAGTCTGTTGTGATCCATAGGACAGGAATAGGCTACATGGCAATAAAGAGAACAAATTGCGAAATAAACTAAGCATCTGTGATAGTAAATAAAGGACAGAAAAATTGTCTTTATGGTATCAAAATGACCAGGTAAAACAACAGTTAAAAGAATCCAGGGGAAAGGCAAAAACTTTGGGGAAAAAATATTAGAGTTGACATTAAAACTCAACAATCCCCCATCTGTTAGAAAAATACAAAAATTAATAGTATCACCTGAAGACTGAAATTATGTTTTTTGGGAAAACCCTGATGAAAATGCTGATGAGGGAGAATGGGACTCCAATGAAATGACAGAACCTGTAGCTCCTCTTCTAGAGAGGAAGTAGTTCTAGAATTAAAAACTATACCCATAATTAACACTGAAGTGTTCAAAGGACTTCAAGGAGGTCAGAAAAAAAAACATGGTCAGAACTACTCCCTGGGATGCCCTGCAAGGGGCAAACATACAGAAAAAATATGGATGAAAACGAGGGGAGTCAGAGACTCAGTATTTGTGGAGAGTGAGTCTCTCAGGAGGAGGTAGAATATTGCTGGATGGAAGTGAAGCTGATGGATACTGGGGGCCAGGAGTCTTTTTAAACCTAGGACCTGAACCTATCAATCAACCCCATTCAATAATCAGCAGGGCTGCATATTGGGCAGGGGGAATAGAGGCTATGGAAAGGGCAGAACCAGCTTCCACACCCACGTGGTCATCTCATGAAATATTAACTACCATTACAAGGGCAGCTTGCCTACCGGCAATGTACGGACTCCTAAACGGAGACATCCCAATCTCCCCAGAAGTTGATCCTAATATACTAAGACCTCTATTGAAAGAAGCCCTGACACCATCAGAAATGCTTTCAGTGGAGTGACAAGACAAAATGAGAGGAGATGTAATGCATAATGAAGTGTTACAAGATCCCCAAGATGACCTATCCTCTTGGGCAAGACTCTTTCATGACACGGTAAACCATGCAAGGGAAACGGGCTGGGAAACCCACCCCAGAGAACAAACTTGGGCCTTTGAGAAGGGCCCAAAAACCGAAGTGCGGAGACTTCCTGAGTGCCAGGTGAGGACTCTTAAACATACCCTGCCTGTGATAAAAGAAGGATCAAAACACCCCTGAAGCAAAATGAGCTGTGGAGGATGGCAGTAGCTTTAGGTACTCCCCATGCAGCTCTCAGGCAACAACAGAACACTTAGTGAAAACAGTGAAAGGGGAAAACATGGAAAACAAAAAGCTTTCACAGAAAAAACATATTTGCAACCCTTTGAGGAGAGGAAGAGAGACAAAAGAAAACCCTCACTAAGTGCTGGGAGAACTTTAGGCTTTATCACCTGGTGCATTACGATCTATCAATGGGCTGATAAGGACAAGCCCTGTACTTACCAGTAGGACCTAGAAAACATCCTTTGAAATATGTAATTGATAGAGGAGCCCAAATTTCACTAAATTCTCACCCCAATGGATGATGAGAAATTAGACCTAAGTTTTAAAAGAAATAGGACCCGTCAACCAGAATTTAATGGACAAAGTATTAGATGTTATACTGCCAAAGTCTGTTTATGTTTACGTGGGGAAAGACAATGGACCTCACACACCCTTGTAATCACGGAGCATGAAGAAAATATTTTAGGATACAGTATCTTTAAAGGAGATGTTTGGCAATTGTGTGATGGGAATATTTGGTCATTCAGGCCCACAAAAACTCCAAGTAAGTTTTCTGAAGAGAATGAGGACATTAATTTAACATCTAATGGTTTTAAGCATGTACTGACAGGAGTGGAAGTGGTATTTGGACTGCTAGCTCTCAGTAAAAGCAGATATGCTGATACCAAAGCTACTATTTCAGGGCTCTATAACTGGTTTTCCAGTCTTCCTGTTCCAGATTACACACAAAGTGACAATGGATCACCCTTGACCAGTGTGATGGTACAGCACTGGGTCAGCAAGGAGGGTATCAAATTAATTTTTCATCACCTTATTATCCCCAAGCAAAAAGGATGGTGGAATGTGCTGATAGTTAGTTGAAATGCTACTTTACACCTCATGCACCTGGATGGGATGAAAGGTTACCCTCTGTATTATATGAGACTGATAAATGACAAGGACCATGGTATAATGCTGACTTCTGCAATGCTGGCTTTCTGTCAAGGGCAGTCTTTGACAATGAGGGTTGGCTGGGCAAGATGATACTCACGTTGCAGCACAGCTCACAGCTCCTACAGCCTGCCTGGCCTGTGCTTCAGGTCACTCCATCTTGAGGTGTGACCAGAACAGAATGCACAAAAGACAACGACTTTGTAGGAGGTGACCATTCAGAGTCCGTGTAGTATCTTTCCTTTTAACTACTTCACTACAAGCTACCTAAGTTCTGACTACAGTGGAGCTCGCACACAGGGTCAGAAGTCAGTGAAAAGACTTTTCCTTTAACTTCTCAAGAGTTAGAATAATAGAATATTTAAGGCTGGAGGGACAGCACCACCAATGTGTTCACCATTAAACTTTGTCCTCGAGTGCCATATCCATACTTTTTTGAATATTTCCAGGGATGGGGACTCCACCACCTCCCTGGACAGCCTGTTCCAATGTTTTACAACCCTTTCAGTGAAGAAATTTTTCCTAATATTCAATCTATTCCTCCCCTCGTGCAACTTGAGGCCATTTCCTTTCATCCTGTTACTTGTTACCTGGGAGAAGAGATTGAACTGCACCTGGCTACAACTGCCCATTCCCACTCTTACTTACAGGTCTTTACATATGGAGGAAAAATAGAAGATCACAGAAAGAACCAAGAGCTTCTCCAAAAATAAACTTGAGCTCAAACTAGAGAATCTGCTGCCTTGAACAGCTTCTCCTAGTTACACAAGACTCACAAAGCATGGAAAAGCTGAAGTGAGAAGCAAGCAGTCACTTCTTCAATAAACTTAGGGGCTTTCCAACCAATTCTGTCAGCAGGTGGAGCAGAAACAGCATTAAATACAGAGACATAAATATTTCCCTATATATGTCTATCTATCAAATATGGCTATACATATATATATTCTAGCTCTTAACAAAAATGGTGGGAAGTGGAATATCCCACTATAAGGTAAGAAAAATAGATTCTCAAAGAGGTTGTTTATGGCTAAATTTGCAAATTGCTGCCACTGCTGTCACAGCACAGAGCGGGGCAAATTCTGAAAGGGCCTCCAGCAGCTCTGCTGTATGATTAGTCTCAGCAGCTACCAGCTAACTGGAGTTTCTGTCTGTGTTCTTCCCCCAGGGTCTAGTCATTTTGTTACACAGAGCCAGGCAGGTAACCAGGGATCCTCAGGGACAGCGAGGGGTCCTTTGAGAACACCAGCTCCTTTTCTTCACCTTTCTGCAGGGCAGAACAGTGGGGAAATGGTCAAAATATATTTTTTATTTTCTTTACCAAAAGCATAAAGATAGAACCTGCCTCTTGTGCTCTGTAAAGGAAGCCAGGAATGCAGTGGCTACGCACAGGTGCATCTCCTAAGCAGAAAGAACTTTGGCGATTCCAGTTAGCCAGAGTAAATGCACAATTCAAGAACTATTCAAGCATGTTATTCTACTATTTCACTGGTTTAACTGAAGACCAAAAGCCACTGCTCTACAATAGTATTTATCTCAGTACTGACCATTATCTTGAAGGACGCCTGTGGAGGCTTTTACTGTCTGTTTTACTTTTGTGGAGTGGTTAGAAAAGTGTTGTCTGGACACAGAATTTTCAGGATTCTGGCTTTTTTTGTCTTTCCTTTTGGGAAGCTGAGGTGAGGAACTGTTTTCTCCCTGGTCACCGGATCCAATGGTAGATTTAGATTGCTGATCATTTCCCTGTAAAGAGTACGCAGTTATCAGTGATGCAAATTAAAAAGCTTATTTTTAAAATTTCATTAAGGACTGGTATCAGGTGTTAAAGAAGCATAATAATTTACAATCAGTACATTTAAGTGATATCTTAAATTATCCAGAAAAGCATATCTTATCAGCTTACTGTATGATCTGACTGATTAAATTCTCAACAGCTTCCAGGAGAACAATAACATCTTTATTATAAGAAAATAATGTTTCATTTAATAAAAAGAATAGCTAGATTAATATATGCATGCATGCATATTATATGCAGCTATCTCTCACCCATATGTGTGGACAATCACAAGATGTAACACATTAATATGACTTGTCAGTAAACCACTGTGTAAATGAGATATGGGCATTATTCTAAGAGTCAAGAGAAGCTGGAGGAGAATGACAAGTCTTCATGGGGCAGTGACACACTCAATAGAATGGAACAGAAACTTGTATATTTTATTGCTTACTTCTTTTTAGTGGCTCCAGAGACTTTGTTTTGCTTTGTTTTGTAAACAGTGAATGGACATGATCAACTACCACAATTATAATGACAGACTGTGAGTCTGACTCCCTGCTGTCTTGTACTTTTACAGTAAACTGCACTTGTGGAGAACTGGTGAAAACAGATACTTATACTCTGTTTTGGCACTGTTTTAAATCTACGGAGGACTCTTCTTGTAGCAAGGTGGGGTTAGGCTCTTCTCCCAGTCAACAAGCAACAGGACAAGAGGAAACAGCCTCAAGCTATGCCAGGGCAGTTCACATTGGACATGAGGAAGAATTCCTTCACTGAAAGGGTGATTAAGCATTGGAACAGGCTCCCCAGGGAAGTGGTGGAGTCACCAATCCTGGAAGTGTTTGACACAACCGGACGTGGCACTTTGTGCTATGGTTTAGTTGACACGGTGGTGACAGGTCAGAGATTGAACTCGATGACCTCGGAGGTCTTTTCCAACCTCACCGGTTCCATGACTCATTTTGTACACATATAAATAGATACACAGGATACAAAGCAGTGAAGGATCAAGCTCTGTATGCAATGGTTACCTAGAATAAAACATATCAGATTGCAAACTGGTTTAGGGCCTTTTTCACACTCAGCATTCAGAAATACCATTTTCTGCAAAATGTTTTGTAAAAGGTTCTTTTTCCTTTAGGTGTATAATTTGAATAAATAAATGAATAAATAAATAAATATACAAATATATATGATCAGATTTACAGGAAAGACCTCAAGGCAGCCTCTGATCTTTGCTACGGAAGCTTTTATAAAAAACAAAGCAGCCCTTCTCACAACAATATTTTCTCAGATTTCTTCTGTCTAATTGACACTGCAAATAGCCACAGATTCATCAAGCTTTAATAAGCATGCTACCAGGTGACTGTGGATTTTTTTCTCTTCAGATTTAATTAAAACCCAAAGGACAGGGATTTTCCATCTGCCAGAATTCAGCTGAATTAATAATTTGATACTTACACTGCCTTTAGACTTCCGAGATCCCACAATCGGAGGTAGTACAGAGGTTTTAGAACTGCAGAAATAAGCCGTACCTTAGAATTGTTTACACTGTCACAGACACTATGTATCTATAATCAAGGCAGATAACACCAAGATGGCTATGGCAACAGAGGTAATTGTTTTTTTCACTGCATGTTTTCATTAAGCATCACTCATTCTGTTTACTAGACTATGTTTAAATGCATAACCATTAACTTATTCAAACAAGTGCATTACCCCACAATGCATACTTTATATACAAAACCCTTGCAGAGAAGTATCCAGTGAATTACTATGTGAATGCTCCTTACAATTTCCATTTCTTTCCATTTATTTCAATGAAATGGTTCCAAATTTTCATGTTTTCCAAAGGTATAAAAAGCACAAGTTCCTCCTTACAGACACCCAGATTAGGACTCTATTATGTGACTGTTCTAGTCTACAAAAAATAGACCCAAACATAAAGCAATCTTAAGGGAGTACATATTTCACAAAACATTACTAAGCAAGAGTAGACCTAAACTGCTGTAGCTGCACTAATCTCATTCAGCTGTACACATTTGTATCCCAAGGAAAAAAAATAGGATTACTTTGACTTGGATTAATTTTTTTCTGATGCTAATTTTGTGATACATGATCAAGGGAATGCTTATGAGATGAATTGGTCTTCTGAATTTCTATTTTTGCTTTTGTTATTCTTATCTCAACTTTCTCAGAAGCTTACAATACAGTTTTGCATCCATACTAACCCATGCATCATTCTTGGAATAATAATTGTGTACTTTACTGGTGGCATTTTGTAAACAATTTGTAAACAAATTGACACACACAAACACAGGAGAAGTGTATCACACACCTTTAGAACTTACCCCTGTGGCCTTCTCGTTTTGGACAGCAGATCGCCATACGGCAACTTCTTAAACTTTTCTCTACCCACTGCAACATAAATTTGCCCATTCTCCAAGTCTGACCCATCCTGAACAAGTTTTCCATCTACAGTGTAGAGCCTGAAAAACATGAAAATGCTTATTATAATAAACCTTAACATTCAGTTAGGTGCATTAAGAGAACTGAAAGCTATGTTAATCTAAACTCACTAAATCTATGTTGAATTTCCAGATATGAAACCCCATAAAGTACAGTGGACACCATACAATGATCAGTAACTACATTTTTAAAAAAAACCCAACCAACCAACCAAAAAAACCAAAACCCCAAAACAAACAAACAAACAAACAAACCACCAAGGAAAAACAGCAAAATAATTACCTAAATCACAGTTTGTAAAAAACTAACGAAATAGAAAGAGCTATAATAGATGAAATACTCTCATAATTTCTAGAAAGAAATAAATGACTTTATACTTCTAAGATCTTCAGTACCTTTTCCCTGCTACCTTGGAAGGGATCTATTCCATGAGTTCCTGAGCCCCTGCCCTACCAAGTTCCACCTTCCATTTGTGCTCAGGGAACTATGCAGTAACCTGGGAAGAACAGGGCATTCATGACTTAAAGCCCAGGACCTGTCCACCTAACACAGACCATGCCAATAATACTGCATTTATATTGTGATATTGTGTAGATCAGAAGGTTGGAACCTGGTGGGAGTAACAGGAAATACAGTACTCCATTAAAACAAGAAGCCATGTATCTTGGGCACCTACCAATAATGAATATGTCTATTACACCAGGTGGATTTTTACCACAATGACTTCTGTTTGAGAAGAAAGAAATGCATCAGGGACTGGAGGGGGGAATGAACTTCCTCATCAAGTTTGTGATTTTATTTTAGCATGGTCAAAACAATGAGTAAGGAGGGAACATTCAATAATAAATTAGCTCTTTCCTACGAAGCATAGTCCAAAACTCAACAATGTTTATATTTAATTTAAAAGCCAACAATAACAACTTTCATTTAAGTCTTTAATGCAGGAATGTTAAATGGCTATTTTAACTGCCTTTCTAGAAGCCTTCCACAGGAGCTATTATATGTATAAATTTATGGTCATAAATTTCTACACAATGCAAGGAGATGGAAAAACACAACACAACTATAAAATGAACATTTGGGGAAGAATATCAAGAGGCTACCTTGAGTACACCCTTGACTTATAACGTGCAAAAATTTCTGTTTAATAGAGAAAGAGCTTTTAAAATCAAAACAAATGGTGGCATAACCTTGAATAAACACAGAAGAAAATCATGCACTTTACTGAACCAGGAATCACAGAGTATCTGAGGCTGAACAAAATCTCTGGAGACCACTTAGTCCAATCATGCCTTGCAGAGCAAGAGCAACTAGAGTATGTTGTTCAGGACTGTCTCCAGGTATGTTTTGAACACCTGCAAAAATGGAGACTCCACTGCCTCTCTGGGCAACACGTTCCAGTATTTGATTACCATTACTGTAAATTTCTTTTTTCTTCTGTTCAAGTGAAATTTCCTGTATTTCATTTCATGCTTGTTGCCTCTTGTCCTATCACTGTGCACCACTGAGAAGACCCTGGCTCTGTCTTCTTCACTCATCTGAGCCTTCTCTTCCTCAGGCTGCAGAGTCCCAGCTCTCCTCAAATGACAAGTATCTTCAAGCCCTTCCTCTCTGTGGCCCTTTGCTGCACTTGTTCCAGGGTGTCCACATCTTCCTTGTATTACCCTAATTTTCTGTGTGTCTCCTGCCACATGGGAATACATTTCTAAGTGCAAAGACTGAAAATTTGGAAAGGTGAAATTGCAGCTTTTTTAAATCTAGATCACCTTGCTGCTTCCTTGAGAAGAGGGATGCTAACTCTGAGCACCCCGTTTGTATTACTCATATTTACTGTATAGTGCAAACATTCCACAGTCATGCCAGCAATTCAAAGAGCAATTTATGTTTCACTACCACAGAGCCAACATCAGTTACACACAAACAATGAAAATAAAACAAGCTATTGGAAAATCAGCAGGAAGCCTATTTCCGAATTAATCTCACTGTGTTCTGCTAGATTGCACTTTGCTTTGGGAACTCAGGGGAAAAAACAGCAAATCAGTGTACCACAGTTTAAGAATTGTTTATATATTTGTATGGGGCTGCAGATATAGAGGGGTACATACAAAATGACTGGGGATTTTTGTTCCTGATCTTCCATTTTGCTTGTGCTTTAATGTTATATTTAAAGCCCAGAAGTTGTTTGTTTAATGTAACTCACAAAAATGTTACAGATTAGCTGGCAATCTCTAATTCTATTTTTCACCCTGAAAATAATAATCACAGTAACAAAATCAAACAAAATCAATCTCTGAAGATGAAAGTGAAATCAAAAATTCATTTTTAAAAAATGGATCTCCAAACAAATAACTTAAGTATTGACTTGACAAGCATACACAAGGTTTGTGACACTAGTTTCTGAAGCTACTTTTTTACAATTTCTGAATTTTGAAGCCACAATTTTCACCCACCCACTTGGCCACAACCATTCACAGACCAGCTGGGTTCTCTCTGGCTTGTATTATGTAGCAAAAATGTCCTTGCGGTCACTTCTTCTGAGAATGACCTCGGATTTGCCTTGTGGGATGTCAGTGGACTTCCATTTTCCCTCCTGAATCCAAGCTAAAAAGTGACAGCCAAAGCAAAGCAAGCATACAGGCTGACACGGGAGACAGCAAAAACACAATTCCTGTGACAATATCCCCAAATTCCCAGCTGCTGATGCACTCGGTACCTGCCCATCAGATTGCTGCACCCCATCCCCATCAACAATCTGGCAAGCAGAATAGCTGCTTTCCCATCATCTCCCCTCTCATATTTCTTGCTTACATCCCTATTCTGATCAATAATTACTTTTTTAAAAAGCCCCATGTGAAACTATAAGACTTGGTAGGTTCTGAAGTCTTTTAATAACATGGAAAAGAAATAACTGCCATGTACATAATGCAGGCTCTTGTAAGTCCACTTACCCTTCTCTAATGAGAAATTATATCTTCCCAGCATCAGTGCTCTTACAAGATCTCCCTTAATGCTAACATAGTTTCAGTAAACCCCAGCAAGTAATGTGTAACTTATTAGACAATAACGATCGCTTTACTAAGGGATTTAATATGTATTTCTAATATTTTAAGGAAAAGAAAATTAAAACTGAGTTAATAGAAAACCAGAAGAGGAAAACATTAAATAATTAAAAGTGTCATGTACATTATCTTATTTTTGAAGGATTAAGGATGAGCACTGAAGGGAACTTCTCAAAAGGAATCTTAGTTATATATTGAACCCTTTCATGTATAACATACAGTTTCACAAGAGTGACACCAAGTAATGAGAATAAAATGTGAAAGATTTTTAAATTGATAAACAACCTGAGAGCAGAAAGAACTGGTATGTTGTAAATGTCTTTCCTCACTCTGTTCACTTCTGAATTACACTAGCTGAGAAAAAGACCCAGAAAGTTTCAACGCATGCATGTTTACTTCACTGCAAGTAAAAGTCCTAAGCAGCCAGCTAATAGGAGCAAAGAAGTGCAGGGTTGAGAGGAAAAACTTGATGAGAGCTAACAGTTAACAGAAAGCATTACCTTTATCTTCTCTCACCCATATCAAACGGGAAAGCAAACAGAAGAACTAAAAGACTACCTTATCTTCACTGATTTGGGAAAGATTTTGCAAGCTTAGCCTCAGACATGGCATAGGCTGTGAAGAATGATTTTCCACACAAGGCCCTTTCCCACCTGATGAAAAGATTTCTGTAATGTGCTCTGCATGGGGCAACTCTGGAATGTCGGTAATTTGCTTGCACACCTTGACAGCCCACTTACACTGCAGCGTTTCTCACGGACATCACATCTATCATTTTGCTCTAAAACTTGTAAAAACTACCAAATACCATTTTAGGTAACTTATTTTACATTGTAAAAGCCTTAAGGGACTGAAACCTATCTATCCAAGAGGTCACCTCCTATTCCTCGGATACCACAACAGCTCAAACCAGCTGAGATACTGGAACTGGCAAACCCCAACTACAACTTTGGCCTTGGCTTTTATTAGGAGGCTGAGGGCTGAATATGAAACACATTCTAGTCTTGGCCCAGATGTACAAACCCCAAAGAATCTCTAATATTTTCCTTGAAATTGCTTGCCCCAATGAATTCAAAGAACTATCAGAATTAAAAAGTAACATACATCACATGTATCCCACATTCCAAACATCTTCATCAACTTTACCATGCTCATTTATTTTATTATGACATGTTACTTAATTATTAGTACTAAGTGTATTGCATTATTATTGTATTATTACAGGCCTGCTAACTAAATAATTAATTAATAAATATTAATTCAAAAATTAACAGTTTAAGCAAATTGCGGTTATTCTTTTTTTAAATAGCAGCTGAAATGAAACCTGAAGGTTACTTGGAGTCAACGTATTTCCACTTTGCGGCTTTTAATTTTCTTACAGTGGAACTTCTCATAAAATAGGAACGATCCATTATATCTACCTATGGAGTCTTAGAAACATATCTAGGCATATCAAATGTATCTTGCAAATATTCATCTTCCTGATACCTGTGAACAGCTCCACTTCTGAGAGTAACTTTTCCTGTAACCATTTCAAGAATATGATCCCAGTGATTCAGTGTTTTTCTGGGAATGAGGAGGCGCACTGCAGGGCCGATAAGGTCTCCATTAGCAATCAGGCTGAAATAAAGCAAAGTAAAATAACTTGGAGGAGCATTTTAAACAAAGCTCATCTGAAGTGAACACACCTCTAAACCACCCCTGAAATGGCACTTAACTAAGTGAAAATTCTACTTACAAAATAGTGTAGGGCTCCTGGAGAGGCTTTCGAAACCGCGCTGACACGGTGATCCTACTGTGAGTAACTGGCTTGACCTGCAAGAACAAAAGAAGAATTAGAAATTCTACAGTCTTCACGTTTGGAAAAAGTTTACCCTGACCATCATCAGCAAGTGGGAGAGCATGTCTTTATAGCATATATTTTATTCCATTCCAGCTTCACCTTCTACATAGCACACATAATTACTGGTGCAGGTTTATGTGTGTGATGAATAACAGCCACAGCACAGCATACCACAGGGCACCACAGCACAGCATACCACAGGGCACCACAGCACAACCCATGGTTTCCACTGAGAAGGCAGAATTATACAGACGATTTCTTCGGTTGTCCTGCAGACCCAAAGGAATACTCCCAAACGCTGTTCTTGATGTCTTAATCTTTATTGCTTATAACCATGGTGCAGACAATTAAACTATCTTCTCTTTTTAACAATAAATGCCATTGCTAGATCTCTCTGCTATTGTAACAACTACTTTTGGTCTTGTACAGGCCTTTAAAACAAATCCATCAGTAATTTATAAAAGCTCCTGAATACTCTGCTCATTTTAGGGCAATGACTCAAAAGTGAGGTGAACTGCAGATTTTTAGCCTTCAGAATAATACATAGGCCACTTAATTCCCAGCATTATTCCCTGTACTCTTCTGAACAGACACTGCATTGAGATCAACATTAATGTTGTTATTATGAACAGAAAGTTTTAAAAAAGTATAAACCCAAACTCCAAAATCATTAGGAAGATTTTTTTTAATTCTTCATCACTAGCAAGTCAAAATAAGGTGTTAAACAAACAAACATCCAGAAGTTACAGTACATGTTTTAACAAGTTGGCTACATTTCTAAAAAAAAAAAAAAATACCATAAAAGCTTAAAGGATTAAATAGCCAGCATGCAGAGAGACACGCTTTCAAGTAGATGTACAAAGTTTATTTAAACTGGCAATTCTCCAGTCACTGTGTAAACTAGTCTAATGACACGATGTGCTACAGTTTTATCACATTCTGCGCTAACTTAACCAGTACTTCTCATTTAATTTGTGGGAAATGGTCTGAACTCCAGTGCTTTTAGTCTTTGCTTGGATTTTCACACAAATTCATTTCGTAAAGAATGCTTTCCAGATCTTTCTCTTGCACACACTGAAAAGAAAGGTGCTCATCCTAGTAGATATTCCAAACTGGATAAAAATTATAATTAAAATAATCAAACCTGACTTCCCACATAACTGAAACAACATCGCATGGCAAATTCTGCACCAAGTACATAAATTCTGGAGGTAAGAGCAAACTTGGGAGAAAAGGAATCAAAAAAAGCAATACTGCCACTCCTGAGTGTACAATCACTTCCAAGTAAAATACAACAACAGGTAAACCTGTTGAACAAAATCTGTTTTCAGTGTCTGCTAAAAAAAAAAAGCATATTTATTCTGAATTCAACTCACTTCAACTTTTTGCATTTTTCAAAGACCCTTGTGAGCTGTGTAGCCCTCTCAAACACTCGTTTTTCAAGAGACTCAGAGGACATAAAAGCCCACACTGGTCATGGATGGAGAAAGGCAGAATTAGGCTTTGCACAGCTACGTAGACTAAAAAGATTAAACAGAAGCAAACAGCTGCAGAAGGGCATGGTGATTTGAAGCTCAGTGCAAAGGGATATTTTGGCCAGAGACACCTACAAGAGGAGAGACAGCAAGAAAGATGTTACTGCTGCGTTGTGCCAGCACTGCTTGCAGACCAGACTAGGAAGCAGACTCCTGGAACAGCTGGGGACCTTCCCTTTACGCAAGCAATTCACTAGGCAGTGCATTTACTCCTTGAGATCTATTTTGTAGCTGCATGTTTGTCTTGGCCCCATACAAAGAGAAAATTTGTAGTAGACTGTACATAAGCTATGCACTAGTGCCTAAGGTAATTGCAGTTCACAGTCTTGCTGTTAATTCCAGTGGGATCTGAATCGGGTGGAAGAGTCTCACCTACTACTACAGGCTTAGAAAGAGAGTAAGAGGTTGTTATCTTACAGCTCATTAGGGGAGGAAAAGACATTTTTTGAGAACTGCCAAATAACTTAGGGGCTCAGCCATTCTTGCAGAAACAGTTGAAACATATTCTTCAGAGCATATCTGGTCATTCATGTCACCAAAATTTGAAATGAAAAGTCACCAGAAAAAAAGGAAAATACACCTTAAACTGCAACATCTGAAAACATTTCTACTGCTGCTGTCCACCATTAAAGGGTTATTTTCTCAGTGTAAGCAATCTAATAAAGAGCTTCAGAATACAGAAAAAAAGAAGGTAACTTTCTAACGAGTATGCTACTGAAGGCTAAGACAATACTGATCTACTTCCATAGCATCAGGTCCCAATGTTTAGGCTCCTAATACAGGTTGCACACAAAATGGGAGTTACTGAACCTTGGATGCCCTTACACTTTCCTTTGTAGCTGGCAGGTTGCCAGGATAACCCCCTATAAAATAGCCAATACGTAAATAGTTATACATCACTTTTTCTAAAAGTTGATTCCACATTCATTCCTGATGCTCACTTATGCTGCTCAAGCTCTCCCACAGTCTCTCCGAACAGTCCATCAAACTAAGTTCTCTGATGCAGTCTGCAACACTCAGGTCCCAGTGCTCCACACCTTACTGGAACTAGAACCTTACTGGAGCTAGAAAGCATTCACTAAGCATAAAGGAGCCCTTTAGGATAGTACCAGGTGTGCCCTATTACACAGTTGTTCCTTGCAAGCTGGTGAAACCATTAATTTCGGTTAGGCTCCTCAGAAGGCCATCAAGTGATTGCACCTAGCCCAGTCACCAGACCCTGGAGAAAACAACAACCTGACAGATATTAAGAGCTCATTTATTATTTAAAGGATTGTATTTCTGCCAATAATAGATACTGAGGCATCAACTTGGAAGTTTGTCTTTTGAGTTGCTCTCTGAGGATCAATAGTATTTCTGGCAGCCTTCTGTGGCCTTACAAGTGAGGCTTGTTATTAAACAAGCAAACTGCAGGGGATCATAACATGGGACCAGCTTGGGCAAAGACTAAATATTTGTCTGTTCTACCTACACATGGCCGAAACCGGAGCAAAATATGAACTTGCATTGTTTTTCTAAGCCTTTTTAAATCAACGTACCTTCTGTATTAAAAAAATTAAGAGAATATGTTAGTGCAAAAGTACATTTGCTAAAGTGACACAACAAAAATCAGTGCATGGAAGCATGCTCTGAAGCCATGTTTTCTAAAAATCACATTACACTGTGACTAAAAAAGAAAATAAAAAGTAAGAAAAAACCTGCCACTTCCATACAATACACCTTCCATACTATACACCTTTCTTCTGTTCTGTTCCTAGAGTTTAGAATAACTTCTGTCTGATCAATGTTAAGCTATTTATGGTCATGAAAAGCAAGGTACCTAACTTCAAAATACAGAAGTATACATTAATAAAAGACCAAGTGCTCAGGCACAGTAAATCAATTTAGTTCCCTTGAAGTATATGGAGTTCCACTTAACCATCCCAGTGGAAGACCTGGTCCAGGGTTTAATTAAAGAATACATAGTTCTGCTCCTATTCTGTTTGTAGGAGGCACCACAGTGTTGCAGTGTCTGGAATAGCCTGACCCCTCCGGCACTGCAGAGTTACATATTAACAACAAAGTGGTCTTGGGTGGAAGATTGTGCTTACATTAAGAGACCAGCATCACTAGCCCCCTGACCCCTTTATTTTCTTTTCATTTCACCAGCCACATTCTCTGATGATGTAAATCAGCACTTCCCCATTTACGTCACCAACTGTAAGCAGATTTACATTAAACAGTGGTCTGACCCCATTATGATTTTATCTTTAAATTTTGTACATTTTCCGTTTGTTTGAAAAGGCCCATTCAAGGGCAGCTTCCATTTCCTACTGACAAATGTTGCCAACAACTCATAATTTGTGATGAGATACTTATCTGAAGTATTACACGACAACACACAGCAGCAACACAAAGTGTCCAGAGGAGGAAGGAGAAACTCAGAGAAAACTTTATGCAAGCTGGAAGCAATCAATCCAACTGAGAATTTGCAAAGCAACAAGAGCTACACACAGTTGGAAATACACCATGGGATCACAGACACTCAAAAACACCATAATTTTTATTTTTTTATACTTTAAAAAGAAAAAAAAGTTATTTCACACAGAGCCTCTTACAGCCATATGGATTCTCCTTGCTTCAGAGAGGAGTCGCCATCTGTGAAATGACTTTGCAAAGCACCTTGCAAAGTCTGGGAAAAACAAAACAGCTAAACTCAGCACAGGTTAGGTTCGGGGAATGGGAATCACTTTGCAATGTTTGAGGACTCTGTAAACACTTGAATCTCAGAATACATTTTACAGAGTCTCTTGGAGTCCAGCTTTCATCTTCGGTCATAATACACTGGGATTGAATTTGTGATTAGCTCTGAGTGTCTCCGAACAGCCCTTTGTAAATACAAACGCAGCACATCAGCATCCAACTGAAGCAAGGTGAAAAAACCCATGCCCTCACAGCTGCTTTTTAACAACATCCTATATATTTTTCCCTTATAATATATGCTAAACACAGCTATATTCTAAATATTTACAAAATTTAACAAACGCAAACATAACACTTAAGAAACACATACATTGCTCAATCTACTTTAGGTACTTACATCTTCCAGTGTTGACTGTTGGGAAAAAAAACCCAAAAACAAAGCTAAATGATCAGCAGCCAAAGCATTACCTCAGGCATACCGTCATATTTTTGTAAGAAAACTATTTTGAATCAGTCTGTGCATAACCACACAGGTATACTTGATAATAATGTGTGAGTATGCATAAAAATGCAGTTACCCATAACTAAGAAATGGTATCACTATCTGATTTATTTCCTTTCCTTACCAAAGTGTCCCTTCATCAAAGGGGGCAACTAAACAGCTGCATGATTTACAGGATAACATGTATTCACAAAGCCACACTGGACAGCAACAAAGCAAGAGTCAAAAAAACATAATGTGTCTGAACCAGATGCTCTGTGCTGGTTTGATTTGTACGGGTTTAAGAACTGGCCTTTCTTATTGTTACCAGTGTAGTCCTGGGTGCTATGAACATCTCACTTGTTACTCATGTCACTTTATAACTAACCTTTTGAAGCTCTAAATATTTCAACACAATGTCACATTCCAAATTTATCAGCTCATGCAATGAGCCATGGCTTTGCCAGTTTGTTACAATGGCCTGTTTGTTAATCAATGCGCCCAGGAAAATTTAGAACAAATATTTACATTTCCCTGGGGTAGAACTGGGGTCAAAAGAACCAAAACCCCATTGATACACACCATCACCATCCTGTGATGTGAAAGAAAGGAATGTTCAAGGTTCAGTGATCAAAACCAAACTAGAACAATAAGTTTTCTAAAGCTATTACAGCACAGGAAACATGTTACCTATTTCATAGAAATATGACTTTTTTTTTAATGGACATTTTTTACACATTGACTAAAGTTGCAGAGTCAAACTCACTGAGGCATTTGGCTAGCACAAAACTATTTCAGTTATCCTATGCAGTAACTAACTTGGATAATCCACATTTCTCTGACTACTTTGCACTGCTAGATGGTACTCTGGATAGTACAAAACAGCCTTGAGGCAGTGACTACAAGTCTTTCTACTGGTGTGGATATAAAGCAACACTCAAACTGCTATTAACTGAGCAAAATGCAAAGGCCACAACACCACGGCTACAAACAAACTGCTCAACCCACACAGAACATGGATGAGCAGGAAATGAGCTATTTCACAGCAGACAGTCATGTAGTACGAAGGGAGCCTTCTAGACTGCAAAACTCCTACAAAATTCCCAGAGAGTTTAAAGCCAACCTGTTCACCTGCAAGGTAAATCACCCTTCTTTTCAGCCATGGTAAGTGAAATGGTACATCCTGCAGTAAATCTCACCTCAGCTAATTACACCCTGGAAAGAAAAAAATTTCAGTCTGGATCTGCCATAATTTTAAGACATCGGACTAGTGGCCAAATCTTCAGCTGGGAAAAGTCAGACAACAGTATGGCCTTATCTGCCCAGACACTTAGCCTGTGCAATGCTCCAAAATAGATCACGTCTGTGTTCCTTCTGGATCCCAAGAATAGCTCCCATTTCTTCTCTGAGTTGTATGATGCTGTACCCACACTGCTTACAACACACGCAATGATAGCAACAGTAACACAGAATTTATTCAAGCAAAATAGCTCCTGATACTCATTTCAGACACTGACAGAATGCTGCTGATTCTGACTGGTCTTGCCTCTCACATTTCGTGTATTTTCCCCAAATTCCTTAGGCTTAATTAAACCAAAGGGAAGTCTCTGGCCTTTATGGCTCATCAGAAGGACCTGAAGCTAGGAACAGTCAACGGCTAAAGAACAAAAAACAACCCCAAAAAAATCTTCTTTTTTTTCACCATTTTTAATCAAAGGCAAAAGTTGTTAATGTTTCCAGTAAGTCAATTTAATATGCAGCAACAAGTGAGACTAACACATGCCTCATTGAAAGTTTCAGTACTGGTACCTCTTCCCTCGCTCCCAGCCTCCTCACATGCCAGGAAGACCAGTTACCCTATTGAACAAGGCAGATGTTAATCAAGGAAGAGAACAACTTTCAAGTTTCAGATCAAACTCAACAGAGACCATGGAATCGTCCAATGGCACGAATCACAGTCTTTCTGCTGCTCAAAAATTCACTAAATCCAGCTGTAAGCAAGCTGTTAATCAAAATACTTGAAACTGCACAGTACAAGTAAACAGAACTATATAAAGAGAAATGTCATGCATTCATAGGTCAAATAAGGAAAAAAAGGGCACAGCTTATCTTCTAACTGGATGTCTGGGCAGTTCTTCTCTGATTCCTCCTGGTATTAGGCTGTGAACACTCAGGAAGAGTATTTGTTTTGTATGTCTTGTTTTGCTAATTATGTTACCAGGATACTAAATACCAAACAATGGCAAAGCACATTTAACTATTAAAGATATTGCTCAGGAGATTAAAGGCATATATCACATTTTTTTAATCTTTGCATTTTAATAGTCTTATTCCCTAAAATGTACTTACAGCAGAATTACTAATTAATTTAGCATGAGAAAATAAGAGAATTCTTGCCCAGTTTGTGACACCAACACTGGAAGTAATCAAATGGGTCAGATTTGGAGTAGCAAGAGGGTTTAGTTCTGCATTCTGGCAAAGGAATATGAAGCGGACTTTTATACACAACTTGTTACCAGCTATACAGTATTTTGTGTTTAGTAATTTTGGGTAGCACCAATAATGCTTGAGTCTTCTAAATTCTTAGGAAAGATGCTGGAAAGAATATCTTATGTAGATACATTGTTTTGACATCAAAAGGCTGTAATTTGCACAGCCTGGGACCATCTCTAATATCTACTGAGTTCCTTTTACAAAACTATCTTCTGTACAGAGAAAATATCAATGAACCATTTCTAATTGACAGTTAGATGTTAAAGGGAATCAAGAGCCCAATAATTGAAAAATGACAAGATTTTTCATATGATTAAACATGTATGTTGTCAGACAAGATAAACAGTAGTTTCGAAATAAAAAAATAATTTTAACTACTGTGATTTTTTTCATGAGAAGGTACTTGAAAAAGAATTACTCATGTTAAGTTAGATACAAGGAATGTATCCAGCATGAATATACCAAAATAATTTTTGTAACCAAGACAACATCATAAACTTCCAAAAAGTAATTTTTACAGATAAGTCCAATCATACTACTGCTGAGAGATGAGTGGTGACTTTGTCTAGCAACAAAGGATGAAGAAAAACAATTGCCATAAATGATACTAGAATAATTTAATTTTGAAATACGGAGGATCAGAGGGAAACACTGGATTTGCAAGTTGTCAAAATACTTTTATAGCATCATCTTAGATGCTTTTGGGGAAAATTTTAGCGCTAAGTTCACATCTACCAAGTCTCAAACATTGTATTTTCTACCCCACACTTCCCTGTCATGGTGCTCACCTCTTCTGTCAGCACTGGACAACAGGGAACCTTTCCTATCCTATGACCTCACCAGGAACACAGTGGCCAACTGACCTGCACTGAGATCTGCCAATCAACTATGTCTGGTCCACAAGACCCCACAGCAAGGTGCTGCTAAGCTGATGGGCTGTACCTGGAGACCACTAGTGGAAGAAATTCTGCCAGTCACATTTTCACTCTGCAGTCCCACTTCATCACAGGAACAGACATGTTCTGTGAAGCTCCCGAGCAAGCAAAAGTGCTTTACTCCATGTCCTAGCCCATGTCTGTGTCATCCAGAATGGGACCAATGTGATATCTGGATCAGAAAAAGAAGTTTTAAATTTTAAAAATGTTCAGACATTCCTTCAAATCTTTGTGATTAGTGTTTTCACTAGGGAGAGACGTTCCGGGGGTGTATGCATATATAAATATGCGGGTCATACATGTAGGAAAGGTTTGAGGAATCTTTACTAATCCTCTAAAGAATCATTGGTAAAAATATTGATTAGTCCATTCAACAAATACTCCTACAAATGTGACCACACCTAAACCACATGATAAAACAAGAAGTTGCGACTGAAAAGGAGTTATGGAACAGTAAGTTGATGTAAAACTGTGAAAAAGTGATTTATCACTGGAAAGATGTGACATAGTTGTGTCAGAGCTGCCCACACAATCACCTTGTCCTAGAAGTCCAGCGGAAAAAGTGAAGTGCAGACAAAAAACCTCAATGTTCTTACTACCTAAGAAGATGAACCAAGGGCAAATGTATCAACAGTACAGTAGCTTACTGCAGGCTTACTATGGCCTTCTGATAACAGATGCTGTTTCATACAGACAGTATAACCTTCCTTTTTTCTCTCAGTTGCAAGAGACTGGTTCTTCAATATCAAAATAGTTCTGCTTTTCGTAGGT
Source organism: Melanocharis versteri (assembly GCA_013397845.1). Lineage (NCBI taxonomy): Eukaryota > Metazoa > Chordata > Aves > Passeriformes > Melanocharitidae > Melanocharis > Melanocharis versteri. The sequence continues at coordinate 977,260 of VZTG01009080.1, forward strand.
ACCTGTAGTTCCTTGCTGTTACAGTATCACATGGCAAAGTTCATTTACTACAGCGTGTTCAAAGAGTTGTTGGTCATAAGAAGTCAAAGAAGAAAGGAGGTTCCAGCTGAACATATATTTATGAAGCAAAGAAAGTTTAAAATAAATAGTTACCTATGCGATTTGCAAATACAAAAGCTCAGTTGATTCTTCAGCAGCTTGCCCAGCCCCAATGGTAAGTAAAATTTATCTTTTTGAGTGCAGAGGGAGAGATCATCTAGATCAGACAGTGCTCAGAGAAATACAAATGTCCATACTTTCCACATTATAATTGGAAAATAACATTCAGTACCTTTTAAAAACAATTAAGCTTATAATAAACAACTGGTAACTCTGTCGGTCCCTATTTTCTCAAGGGATTAATTGTTAGATTCCTTAAGCACATCATTTAACGTGTGTTTGGACTTGCACATCAGCATTGGTACAAAAGGGATCTCTCTTGCAGAACAAGAAGCTCAGTTGCCAAAAGAAGTGATGGATGGAAACATAGCTGAGAAAGAGTTTGTAACAAAGCTTTAGCTTGGGTCAGGATTAAATCTTTTTACTATTTTGCCTACAAGTAATAAAACTGTTAAAATTTTGAGACGTATTATTACAGAATGATGGCTCTGCCAGAGGATTTACACTGTATCTTGAACATCAATTTTTTCTTGCTTAACTCGAGTTTGACACACATTTTCTGGTTATACACAAATCTAAAGTAATTGAGATGCTGCCTCCGAAGAACAACATTAAAGTGCTCCCAAAAGCAGATGTCAAGCATTCAGCAGTTTAACTAACACGAAAGAAAACATACAGCTGCATACAAATGCACAATGTACAGGTGCTGCATAAAGTTTTCTTCGTTTCGACTCCCTGCACATTAACCAGAATCAGAAATAGATATTTGTAATTGTTTTAGTGGAGAAAATGCCAAATTACATGTGCTTGATACAACCAGAATTGATGCCCTTGTACTTAAGCAAGATAGGACTACTGCTGCCTCTATTGGTCCTAAAACAAATCTGGGGTTTTGATTTCTAAGTGAACGCCTGAAAAAAAAAGTAAAACCAGGACTTGCTGCCTCGTATCATTTTAACAAAAACTAATTTAGGCATTAAAACTTCTGTTACTAGTCCCCTGAAAGTTCATTCCTAGGATTAAATTATTAGGGCATGAAGACAATTGTGTTATTCATAAACCCAGATAAAAATCTGTAGACTATTACTATGTTTCCTCTCATTTTTATGACTCTTCTCCCCAAATAAATCAATCATGTTGAAGTTAAATTCAGCACAGGGAGTTAAGCTCTCCAGAGGGAGACAGTGGAGATTGCACACATAAGTCAAGTATGAAGAAGAAAGCTGAGATAATGGAGGGTTTATACTGGGTTACTTCAAAGCCCCGAGAGACGGCTAAAAGTGTTAAGATAATATACAATGGGCACTGATTCCAGACAAAATAATAAAAGCATCTTTCATCAAACATGCAACTGGAAGTAAAAAAACTCACAACTTCTACAACTACTTCTCCAACTGCACAGACTTTCTGTTATATCAAAAATCCTCTAAGGATTTGCAGCAAAATAATCGGCCTTAAAACCGGCCTTAAAAAAGCAAGGCTGTAGTTGTACTGATAACTATCCAACTAAGAGTAAATTTACAGTGTAGTTGTAGCAGCATATCAAATCTTCAACTTGAATTTGATCTTCCTGTTCAGTGAGCCCATTCAAAAAAATACAGGTGACAATTTATGCTCAATTATAAGACTGTTGTATTTCATAGCCTCTGAATAAGAAGTATCTGAGTATCACAGTAAATGTCATTAGGACAATTTTGAGGATCTTCTTGTACAAGGTGTCCTACTGTCTGAAGACACCTGCTATACAAACCATTGTATTGCTGAAAATGTGGCCTGGGAGCACAAGGTAAAAGAAACTGAAAAACGAATGAGCTGATGCTTCTTGTGAGGCAGAAGCTGTAATTCAAATGCTTGTTGGGAACCACTACTACCTCCATACATGAGAAAACGGTAAAAATAATGCAGAGCCATGCATCTCACACAAATCCACATACGATGCTTTCTGAAGCTTGCAGTTATCTCCTCTAACTACAGTGTAGCACTGTTGAAGAGAAACAAGTGAGCTTGGCAAATTATGGACTAGAACTAGTTAGAAGTTTACGACACCAGCATTTTTCAAACAAAAATGTCCCTTCTTCAGAGGAAATACCAAGTTTTGAAGAAAATTTGCTGGTCCAAAATTCCCAAAATTCTCATTCCTACAATTTTTTTCTACAAATCTCTTTTAGGTTTATGACCAGATTCAATGAAGAGAACAGGAGATTTTTTTCTTACTGAATTTTTAACTGAATGTGGCAATTTAGAAAGCTGAGCAGAAGACAGTCAATATATCATGCTCAGAGCAACCAGAGTAATAATCACAGAAGAAATATAGCAGACTGGCAGATAACTATATTATTATAAAATTAAATAAAATAAATGTATATTAAAAAATTCAGGCATAAATGCTGGTATGTCACTAACATAAACTGCAGGCTTGCTTCAGTATTTCAGCCATCCTACCTCATTATTGACTTCAGCAGGTTTTTTCTTTGTTTCTCCAATGTCCAAATAGCTGAGGAAAGAAAGCAGGTTTGATTATTTACAGAACCATCTAACTTACACAATACAAATATTCTACACTTTTTTTCATACATGAAGGTTTTAAAACTTGTCATGCTTCAAAATAACAAAAAAGTAAGTAATTATTAATATTAATTAACTCTTAATATAAATCTTCAGGCTAGCCCTCTGGGCTAATATAAAAGACAGGGGAGAACCAACCACCTACCTTCAAGTCTCTGGTGATTAGAACATCAATAACCCCCTCGTCAGAAAGAAGCTCATATACAGCTGTGAGATGGATCAATAAATCTCAGCACAGTATTACCTTACCAGAGTTTTCAAAGTCACCATCTTGCCTCTTAGCTTCTCACAGTAAGTCTCTGATAGATTTAAAGTCTTCCTGCACACCTGAGTTCAGCTCAGGGCAGCAGCTAAAGTTTAAAAGGATCTACATCACTTGGGTTTCAACAGAATGTGGACACATCTAGACACTCGTTTCTCGTGGCTGGATGAACCAATAGCAGTTTCATAATTACTTTATGGATAAAATACAAGCCTCAACTGGACAAGCAAACAAAAAACACCTATTTGAATAATATTATGTTATCCTTGTGATGCTCCCTGTTCTCACTTCCAGTGGGAAGGTGCTTTCCCAGGCTTTTAAGACTAGAAGACCTTATTTGAGAAGTCAGGTACACTTAAAGCCAAGCATCAGTGCAGGCTCACCAAAGGACCTCAGAGCTAGCAACACATCTGCAATCCTTCAGTAATGTCATGCTTTGTAGTTAATGACTGGGATCAGATCTGTTTGCCAGAAGAAATTCTCCTACTTGGCCAAAGTTGAGAATTCATGGGACATGAATGAAAGTGCAAAAACAATAGAGGATAAAAAAAGGGAAAGAAAAAGCATCATTCTTTCTTTGAAGGAATGGCAACCATTTATCAAGGTAGCACAGAATGGTCACAGGGATTTCAAGGCTTCATTGTGAGGGGACAGTAAGACACAGCAAAGCTGCCAGGCCATGCTTGAAATTGCACTCCAGCGCTTTGAAAAAGGTAAGTGTAGCAACATAGGATAATATTTTTAAAAGCCTCATTTTCAAAAACAAACAATAACAACTGTTCCAAGCTCTCGGTGTAAAAAGGAACGAGTTCTCTTTAGACCAAAACCAAGAAGTCTTACAGCCTGCAAGATTGAAAATAAGTAAGTGCCTCAGGCAAAACGGTTCCAACAGCATGTAACAACAGCTACTGACTGTGCTTCTTGTTGTCCAGGCACCTGTGAATTACTTCACCAAGAAGTAAGAAAAGTGACAAAGAAAAGCAAATACATGGTCAAAGGCTTAAATACACTGTGCAGAAGTCTGGGCATTCAGTCATGAAATTTCAGGGACCTGCAAATCTGAAAAGTTCTAAGTAGGGACAAAGGCCTTTTTCTTTGGATGACGGCACTCAAAAGAAAGTCAGACCAAAAACTTTACAAAACTATTCTCACTTGCTAAGAAAGCAAAAATACTTCCAACCAATGGCTAGCCAAGACAGTGATGAAACCACAGTGTTGTTTAAAGACACCTGGGTAGAGGACAATCTACCATTGATGAATGAGCACAGATACAAGTAAATGGGCAAAGGAAGGAAGATGGTAGAGTAGCTGGCTGAAAAAAGGCTAAAAATCGAAACCAGCTCCAACACAGACAGTTTTCTTTCAGGAAGCTGAGAGCTGGGCAAGAACTCCACAGGGGTGCAGCCTAAATGTGCATTCTCAATCACTAGGGCAACAACTACAATATACCAACACATCTCACCACGTATACCCCAAAAAAGCGTGTGTTAACTTAGCACACCTCTAAATGACAAAACAAGCTGGAAAACTTGCCATATGTTACAAAAATTACCAACATTGACTAAAAATTCCTCCATTAAGGAAAATTTCTACATATTTTTTTCTAAAATCAGAATTTCTAAATGCCAATTGTTTTGTTTTATTTAAAAAATTAATGAGCAGTTCATATAGAATATATGCCCTAAGAACTATCAATCTCAAAATGTTAGGAGTCAGGGTTTGGCTCATGTGCTAAAGGTGAGCACAGTTTAGTCTAGAATTCACTGTGAACAGGAAAGAAAAAGATTCACTTCTCAGTGTAAGGCATCTGAAAAGAAACAAATGCACTGCTTGAAGCTGAACAATGACACTTTCGACTTCTGCTACTCCTTGGATACTTTATCCATTGCACTCCCACAGCTCCCACACACTAGTGCCACAAGCCTCCACTTCAAAGTTCAGCCCTGAATAGCCTATCATAGCAATTACTACATACAATAAGAATCACTGGGGCAAAAAACATAAATAAAATTAAAAAAAAAAAATCAAACTCCTTGCTGCCATCAGACCAGACTGGATCCTTTATGGCAGATGCTTTGGTCTGTCACACTGTAACTGTTTACCTGTGACACATTACACAAACATATACACTTTTCTCTCATTACTTCACCTCCTTCCAGAAAACTATTCCTTCCAATTAACCCTTCCTCTCCTCTGACTTTTCTGGCTAAGATGTCTCCCTAATTACTATTCTGTCTACAACCCAATTAAGAACAACTTCAATGTTAAGCCCTTCAGCTTGTCTTTAATGCTCATAAAAGCACTGCCAACATTTCCAGCCCTATGTAAACAAATACTAATAAGTGAATAACTCCAATTCTGAATGCAGAAATGGAAGGGATCTCAAGTCATCCCATTCATCCTCTCTATGGCACAGGACTAGGACATATTATCAAGGGATATATAAAATAGCCTGTTTTTACCCAGTCTGTTATGTTAGCTTTTCTTAAAGTATTCTCTTTGTTGGCCTTAAACAACTAGGTACCCTGTTGCAACCATAAAAGTCTGAAAAACTCTCACCATAAAACTATGACCCATAAAGTGTGAACTGACAAAAATAAATGCTTTTCTCCACCCAATGTAAATCCAGAGTGCCCAATTCTCTAAAAAGTGTGTACTAATATCAAACACTTACTTACTTTTAGCCTATCAAACACAAAACACATTTAAGAGCTGTAACACAATGTGTTGATAACTAACAACTTTAAGCCGTCCACAGAATCACAGGATTTAATATCAAAAAGGTATAGTAGATCTTACCTAGAGTTGAGCACTGCATTTGACACGGAAAAGAGTAAGTAATGTTGGAAAAGGGCTTATACTTAGCCTGTCATACATCTTTCTCTCTGGCTTTCCTACTGAAGTGCAAGAAGCTTCAATAAATCTTTAGAAGCAGCTAATGACAGAAATGGTAAGGGTGATGATAGAGATCCTGCTCATTACACAGAGAGTTCTGTCCTGAAACATAATGAGCCACTAATGAGCTCTCCTGAAAAATACAGTGTCCTCAACTCTACAGAACCAAGATGAGGAAGACACTGTAAAGGTGGTAGCTGATGATTTAAATTCTCAACCACCTACAGAAAGGGATGGTTAATTCTGAAGTTTATTTCTATAAATTCAGCTGTAGGAAAAATGCCCACAAAGACTGACCAAACCACAAAATAGGTCAAAATAGGTAATTGAGACCATGAAATTCACTGACAGAATTAAGAATAGTAACTGATCACATGCAGAGCCACTCTGGAAACACATCTAAAAGTCCAGACCTCCTTCACATTATTCTCCCAGTGACTCACTAGAAAACAGACAAACTGGCAGCTTAATTCTCGGTGCCCAGCCAGGAAAAAGAATGTAAATGGTCATCTTTTAAATCACAGTACGGACATAAAAAGGTAGATACCCTTGGCAGATACCAATGGTACATACTCAAAATGAACAGAAGTGATGGAGAGTCAGATAGCTGGGTAGAATACTTTAGACTTTTAAAGAATAAACAAGAAAGGAAGCATCGGGAATTGAATTCCCAGGCTCATCAATTTCATGGCAGGACTGTCAACACTCCACGTTTCTATCGCTTTCACCCTGTTACCCCTGAGCACAAACACTGATACTGGCCCTCCAGCCAAGCACAGACATCCCAACACCACACCATTCCTGCATGTCCTTTGAGTTAAAGGGCTATTTCTCTCTCCTTTTCTACTGTCATGTCAAGGAGATGGCACTAAGTGACTCATGGTGTGAGTACCCTTTCTGGGGCTCAGCTCTAAAGTTCTTTTCCTTTTGCCACGGGCCACAGCATCTAAGTTCTCTTTCCTCAATGACTAATAAAAGACACAGGGTGAGGGGTCGTCTGAAGCACTGCCACAGTGCCAAACCCCAAATGCTGATATTCACTTCTTACAGAAATCTTACATTTCAGCCACTCACTTGAGTTTCTTGAAGGCCTCCCTGCCACCAGCCACGTACTGCTCTCCACTCTGGAGCTCCTCCAGCTGCCGGACGCGATGCCCACCCCGAGGGGTGTAGATGTTCCGCACAGCTCCAAAGGGTGCCTGCACCCCGCCCGTCACCTCTTTCAGGAACACATCGAAGTTGGACACTTTCTTCTCGTGGATGACAATGCGGCGCCCAGGGAAGAAAGGGTCCCCGTTGCGATACACCAGCACGCTCTTCACGGCCGGCTGCGAGAGCCACGACCCCTTGGTGCCAGGACTGGTCATGCTCGTGGCTCCGTGTCCCCTGCGCAGCCCCAGCCACCCTGCCGCGCCGCCCGCACCTGTTTGCTCGGGAGAGGCTCCTGCCCGGGAACCCCTCTGGCCCTGACACCTCCCACGCCGGGCACATGGGCACACCTCCCGGGATGCCGGGAGCGATCGCGCCTCGCAGGGGCCTGGGCACGGCCCTGCGCAGCCGGTACGCAGCCGCTCCTCCCGGGCAACCACCGCGCTGCTCCGGGCGCCGGCGGAGCTGGGCGCGGGGAACGCCAGCCCAGGCGGAAAAACGCGGCGTGACACTCGAGCCGGCACAGCAGGGACACGGACTGCCGGGGACCCGCGGCCTCCCGGGGCCCTTATCCTCCTGCTCTGCCATCACGGGAAGCCCTACCGCCCTGCTTTCTTCGGGAAGCTTTACCCCGCGTGTGCTCGGCCTCTCCGCCGGGCAGCCGGGAGCCTGCCAGGAGCCTGCCAGGAGCCTGCCCGGCCCAGAGCCACCGCGGGAAGGAGGGCGAGGGGCGACGTGCCCAGAGGTGGGCAGAGGGCCCAGGGGGCCGCGGGAACAGAGGGAACGGGATCCAAAGGAGGGAGAGAGGGAAATCCCCGCTCTGCCTCCCCCTGCCCGACCGCCGCCTGTTCCCACAAGGGAAGGGCCGGCGGCGGCAGCGGGGAAAGGCCGAGGCGGCGCAGCGCTCCCACCGCACTCTGGCACACCCTGGGGACAAGAAGCCGTAAAACCTGAGAGAAAGTAAAACAGAAGTGCCTTCAATTCAAATATAATCCCTTTAACAACCTCTTTCCCCCGCCAATAGTCTCAAGTCTAAAACTCCACTAGACCTTCCTACCTGGATTTGTTTAGTGTACAGTAATGATTGTCTTTTCAAATGTGTTTTAACACGCGGGATGGAAAGAATTTTCTTTCCTTTTATCTTACCTCCTTTGATGGGAAAATTGCCCCCCTGCTGTGAGTTACAACAGAGCGGTTAACCATTACAAAAAGAGCAATTTCAGGGTGAGCGCAGTCAAACATGCTACTGTTATTGGTTAACAGCTAAAGTTCCCCACTTGCTGCTGGTCTCCTAACTAATAAAGGGGAGAACCAAGCATTTACCATCCTCGAATCGATACCGTTTAACATTGAACTACTGTCTCCTGAAAGGAAATTTTTGTTATTAAAGATACGCTTTTGAATAAAACCCAGAAATGTTGATGACCCTCACACCGCTCTGCATTCAGGTAGTGATATGTCAACTATCGGCTATTTTATGCCAGATTCTACCACACCTGGTCATCTTAGGCCTAATTTGTAGTCACAGAACATCTTTGACGTAGGAGTAAAACACTGAATATTTTATTAGTGCACCCATTTTGACACTTTTGATACTCTAAAATACTGTTGATCCTTACCTACGGCCACGCTAGTTACGGTCACTTTATGGATTGCAATAAAATATCCCTTAAATGGTACCGGAGCACTGTAGCCTTAAAGCAGACTAAAATTGGTGGACAGAATCTTTGTTTTCCATCTCACCTAAGTACAACCACTGACCAAAAGCTAAGAAAAGGTTAGATGCTTCAGTCCATAATAGCAGTGCCTTGAACCATGACAATTTGCTCCTCCTAGCTTTTCCAAGGTCTGACCTTTTATTCCCACTATTGTTTCACTTTGTAAGTAATCTCCCATCACATTCTCAACAGCAAGGAGACAAGCTGCTGAACCCACTGACATGATTAAGATGAATGCAGAGACACATAATCTCTTTATGATGGAGCAACATCAGACCTCTCATCTTACATGAGGCTGGTGCATGACACGACTGTCAGGTCGTGTGTCAGGATCCCCTGAGGTCACATAAGGAGCATAACATAACATAATGTTGGGGGATGTGATGAGAGCAGAGCCATGGCACAGTGTAGCATCAAACAGGGTCACTTTTTCTGCAACAGAATGCCATGAGGTCTCTGCCATTTCAGAACCAGGAAAGATTTTGCAGCTTGTTGCTGGGCCTTGCCAGCTAAACATGAAGTCATGAAGACAGAAATGTCCTAGTGCTGAAGAAAAAACCAACAAAATGGACAGAATGGAAAAGAATAAAGTTTCTAAACACAGAATGAAATTCAGCTTATTCTGTTGCACACAGTGCTGAGAATCACACTTAATAACTGCACCTCTGTGCAGTTTATCAGAAAATCAGACTAAGCAATAGCAGCCACTTTATTCCCAGCTGTAATTTGGAGTAGCCAGACTGTCTGCACTGGCAGTTTAAAGCACATAAATACCAAGTGTTTCAGCTCACATGCACATGCTAGAAGAAGTAAAATTCCGATGCAGTTGTAAATTTTAAAGCCCATGTTATAGCAAATTCATCTACTTGTTCAATTGCCAGATCAAAAACTCCTTAGAATACCATGACCAATTCTTTTAGCTTTAAAAAATACCTTAGACAATCACAGTTTAAGCTACAGCTTTTGATCACACAGGTCCTGTCCAACAGTATTCTTGAGACAGCCAAGATGCTGAAGGATTACATAGGGAAAAGGCTTTAGCAAACCCTTAGAGGAACAAAAGGAAATGGTTCTCCAAGGAAGAACACATTCCAGTGGGTTACCTTAAGTAAGGAAAAGGTTGAAAGATACCTTCCATGTGGTCTTGGTATAGAGTAATGAAAGTGAAGTCATCCTTCTTAAGCAAAGATTTCTCAGTGTGTTACTGTAGCTACCTTTGATCAAGGGACCTGAGATTATCAATTAGGTATTCCTGATTCATTCATGTAAGAGCAATTATTCTTAGGTTTTTTGGTAAGTTTTCTATGGGGTCTTTTCTATTTCTCTCTTCTTGTGTAGCTTCACTCATCATCCACTAAACTCTTATGTACTGTCTGGTAGCAACTATGGGGTTTTTGTTAATCTGGCTTTTTGTTTGTGGTTTGTTTTTCTGGTTTTTATTTTTTTCTCAATGTGAATAAAATTGCACATTTCTTTTAGGAGAAGAAACAGGTCATAGGTACAGGCACATATTTGTATATAAAAAAAAGACTGATCAAATGGACAAGTTATACACTGAGAATTGTCTGTAGACCAAGATGCCTTTTCAACATAATTTTACCAAAAAGTTCTCTGAGCTTTTCTTCAGCAGAAATTGATAAGGACCCCTCTGATGATACCTATGGTTTCCTTCTCTTTCTGTGTGTTTTTCCTTGGTGTTTCTTCTCCTTCTCTTGCACAAAGCCCAGCTGCAATCAGAGCAGTCCCCCATGTCTGTGCTGAAATTCAGCTGGCAGTGGAACTAGTTGCTCTTGTCATTCAACCTCACAAATAGCTTCTGGTTTGGATGGCAGTTTCATGACTAAGCAAGCCTGTGCTGGAGCTGTGCTTTCTTTTTGGCTGAATGAAGAACAGCCATCATGCCTGTCTGTGTCAGTGAGCCTCTTCAACAAAGAGCAGTTGAGCTTGGCCCACTATTTTTTTGATGAAATTCAGCAAACCGCTCCCAAAGGTTGGCACTGCAGGATGGACCGGATACCTGACACGTGCCTACAGTGGAATCAACAAGCAGCTCATTGGTATTTAGAGCTGCAATAAATAGATGCCAGTTCTAGATCTCCAGTTATCTTTTGCCAGCAGCAGTGTAAAATCAGATATTGCATGTGTGCTTCATGACTTGTCCCTGGCTGCCCGTGCACACCGATGTGCTGCCTTCACCTCTAAAGACGGAGGTGGCCCTTGGTTATTGTCTGCCCTTCCAGACAGCTGCCATGGTGGCTGATAGTGCAGCTGTAATGAGGTACAGTGCCAGTGCTTACCGATACACTGGCCTGATGGATCGTACAGAGCAGAGTTTACATCACGACATATTCAGTGAGAAGTTACATCATCTTATTTCCAACACTTCTGTTGTCTTAGCAGCTGGAAAAACAGATGAGCAAAGGAAAACAAATAGATCAGCCCAGCAGCTTTTCCTTTTTTATTGAAGAGTGTGAAATGTCAGCTGTGTAAGACTTACTGCACATTCATGAAATGTAAATTTCTGGCAGATATCCTTTATATGCTTCCCTAGTTTTTGCATTCCAACATGCAAAGCCAATATAAGCTTCCATTAGTTGCCAGCAATGGTGTGCACTGGTTTCCTGCCTTCCTGAGGTATTTTCTGTGCTGTCTGGTATTTCCAAATATTAAGTGTCTCTGACATCCAAGAGATTAAATTAGTGTCGCACATACTGCCACCTGCTGTGATTAACCAAAACTAGAGCTAAAATACTCCATTTCAGAGTAGATTTCAGCTTTTTATCAAGTATGAATAGGGACAACATTTGCAGACAGGCATGGTTACCCTGAAACTGAAAACCTCTGATGGCTTCAGTCTATACATAACTACTCAGGAACTTTTTCATTTAATTACTTCCTTGTGAGGTCATTCATCTTTATGCAAGGTGTGTGTAAATCATCCTTCTGATTCTGTGCATGTCAATCCACTTTGAACAAAGGCTCATCTATGTATGTTAATGTATGTATGTACACACAAACATGCAAATGCATAGGTCATGTGGTGCAGGAAAGGAAAGGACAGTGTTGTTACAAATATTCTGACAAAATAATTTATTTAATCATATGAAAGGGTTAGTTATGATTACAAGTAGAAAATTGTAAAGTATAAGGTATAGCAATGTTAGGAGTGCTGTGTTTAAAATATGCTACCACAGAATCTTCACCAAGAAGTTACTGGATTTCGTATGTTTTGTTCAAGAAGCTATGGAGACCGTCATGCACACCAGTTATGCTGCTTGGAAACCCCCAACCCTTCCCATCTTGATTTGAATGTCAAGGATTCCAATCAGTAGAGCTCAGTAGACATGATCAATGATTGTCTTAGGGTAGGAATATTGATGAAGTCATGTAACTAGCAAAACCAATTATTGTAAAGGTTAAATTTAAGAGCGGATGTATTATGCATAGTATTTAAAACAACTTATGTAATGATGATTTGGCAGAAAAAGTATATAAAATGGATGGATTTTGTTTACTAAGTGGAACATGTTTGGAGGAGTAACCCCACATGTTCCCTGTGCCGAAATAAAGAAGTGTCTGCTTATTCACATCAAACTGGTGTTGGGTAAGTTTCTTTCATCCTGTTTGGTGACACCCTTGTCTTCAAAACTCAGACTGGTGTTTAGATTTGTGCCTTCCTCTTGGAGCAGCCACGCTGCACGGATCATTTCATTAATCACTTCCTTTTTTAGTTCCCCGCGAAGGATTAATGAGTACTCTAAGTACATTCTGGTAACACGTCCTGCTGCAGGGTTTGGACGCAGGCTTTGCCTCCAGGCCGATCCACACACTTCAGAGAACTAGCCAAAAGGAAGGATACCCCCGCTACCTGCATTGCCCTTTTGCGCATGAAAGCTGCAGTTTCGAAAGAATATGTAACAGTGGAAGCTGGTAGGCTGCTAACGAAACTTCTACATCTCAACCACCCAAGTTATCTCTATCTTAGATACAGAAGTAGGGTAAGGAAATTTAATCCCAAGACGTTTGCTGGGGACAAAATTGTACTTCACCTGGTAAAAAAACCCTGTATTTTAGAAGCGAGATCATCAGGAAGTGGCCAAATGCAGCAAGGTAAATCCCAGCCACAGAAAGGTGTGCTCGCGTTATGAGCGCAGCTGGAGCTGGGATTTTAACTACACTTATGTCTTTCGGAGGAGTTATCCATTTAATTGGATTTTCAATTCGGACCTACCTCATTAGAGGAGCTCAGGTGAGCTTCATGAGGTTCTTGGGGTTTTTTTCCCATTCTCACAAATCATCATGTGCAAAATCCAGTTAATTTCAGTGGGGTTGAACGCAGGCTGGGTGAGAAGGTGGTGGGAAGGACCGTGGCTTTGTACATATATAAAACAATGGCTATGAACTTCCGGAGCGCCACTGAGTTATCTCGGATAGTTCAGAAGCACAGAAGCAGGTCGGCAGGACCGACTGCTGCGCCACAGCCTCCGCCCGCGGCGTGCGCCCACGGCGGTGCGGCTGTGACCGCGCTCCTCCCAGCCTGCGCCGGGCTCCTCCTCCCGTCACTGCTCGGGCTCCTCCTCTCCCCGTCAGCGCTCGGGCTCCTCCCTGGCCGCGGCTGCGCGCCGGGAGCGGTGCCGGGCCGAGGGGCCGAGCGGGGTCAATGCTGCGCGGGGCCGCGCTGCTCCCCCGCGCCCTGGGCGGCGGCTGCTGCTGCTGCTGCGCG
>VZTG01009080.1:990746-1094663 GCA_013397845.1 Melanocharis versteri
ACCGGCGCTGCCTGGCGCGCGTGCCGCTGCCGGAGAGAGGGACACGGCGCAGCTCGAGGCCGAGCGCGGTGTGCTGGAAGTAGGGCTGTGTTCTCTTCCCGCAGGTAAACTTTACCAACATGCCCCCACTGAGGCCTCCCAAGCCACCTTAGCCAGCGTGTCTCCTGTTTTTGCGGTGGTAAGTACCTGCAGGCATTTCCACCAGCGAGGGCAGCTGGTGCAAGATGATGGTGTTTTTTCCCTTATTTGGTTTGGTTTGGTTTGGTTTTGTTTGTTTTGGGGGGGTTGTTTGTTTTGGTCTTATGTTTTGTTTTTAGATCTTAAGGCATCATAAAAGCAGATGAATTTGTATCTCGGAGAACATCTCTAATTCTAAATTGTTGGTTTGAGGTACTCTGATATGAGGACCAGCTAAGAGTACACAGTGTTGATGAAGATGCTTTTCTAAGGCCCACCATCTGCCGGAGGTTCTCTGGCTCTAATTGTGAAAGCAGGTCAACTCTTAGAAGTGCTGTAGTCAGAAGTTTCTTCTTAAGTTTATCAAGACTTGCTAATACCTTTTAGAAATATTAGTCCTGTGTCTTGATAGCTGCAATTCTTAGCAAATGTAGGATTTGGTGAAAAACAAGCTCTCTCTATACTGCCTTTTTAAAGGAGACTGAAAGCTGTTTGCAAGCTGCTGGGTTTGCACATTATGTTTTTCTTTTGAATATATGTACTGTGAAAAATCACGTTATTAGTGCTAGTGAAGGAAGGTGAGGTCTCCTTGTTGATAATGAAAAGCTGTCATTCTGCAGCAAGTTGCCATGTAACCTCCACTGCAGCTCTACTGGAATGCATGCTTAGGTGGGCTTAATTCACCAAAAGTCAGTTTAAAAGCCAGTAATGTGGGATTAAGCTACATTGTTTATAAGCAAAACAATAAACTTTATGATTAATCCAGACATGGTAGTCTTTCAAGAAAATAATTTTACTAGGAAATACAAGTGTTAAATGAATAATATGAATGACAGAGGCCAAGACAAGAAGTATTTAGGTGCAGGCTATGAGCTAAATAGCATGTCATTGCAATATTTGATGGGGGCACAAGGCCTGACAACACAATCCGTGGTACTCTTTGCTTTTTAAGTTTTATTTGTAAATTTTTCAGAGTGTTCCAGAGCAAATAGCTGAATTTTTAATCCCAGATGTAAGATGCCCTGCTGGTCTCCTCTCTGTGAGATCCAGTAATAGGATGCATGGGAATAGCTCAAAGCTGTGCCAGGGGAGGTTTAGACTGGACATTAGGAAGCAGTTTTTTACCAAGAGGGTAGTCAGACCCTGGAACAGGCTTCCTGGAGAGGTGGTTGATGTCCCAAGCCTGTCAGCGTTTGAGGCATTTGGGCAGCATCCTTAATATCAGACTTTAACTTCTGGTCAGCCCTGAACTGGTCAAGCAGCTGGACTCTGTAGGTCTCTTCCAGCAGAAATAGTCTGTTCTAAGTCTGATCCTCTGTAAATCACCTTAACCAGGTTTGTGTAGGAGCATGGTCACACAGATGACGCTGGTCACAAACACAGTGAAACGTGGCCATTTCATGCAATTATTTTGCTTAATTGGGATGAACCGTGAATAGAGGGCATAAAAATTGCTTTCTCTTCATAATGGGTTTTTCATTTGGCTTCTAGGGAAGTGCACGTAATTTTTAGAAACTGATTTCCTGTTTTATAGTGGTTCTGTGAAAAAAATATCTTTTTTTTCCATTCCTCCAGATGAAGTTTGACAAAGAGGGAAATACTACCTATTTTGGTAAGTTTTCATTGTAGGTTTTTTGTGGGTTTGTTTGGATTTTTTCCTTGTCCAATACAGAAAAGCCCAATTGGAAGTCTAATTGGTTAAAAAAATTATGGTTTGGATACTTCACTGTGTTTATTTGGGATGATGCAACATTTCTTCTGTTTTGCTGCCTTCCATTGGGCCTCCATAGCATCTTTATTGTTACAATTTTTGTATATTTTTAAGTAATATTTTGAAAATAATGTATTTATCATCTCTTACAAGAAGGTTGTTTTTGCTTTGCCTCTTTTCTTCTTTATCAGCATGCTGTTTTCCCTGCCTCATCCCTATAGGACTAATGTGCTTTCTCAAAGGAGTCACTTGTTTCTGATGTGAAATTAATTGTTGTGGCCGACTTTCTCACTTATGTCTAGAATTTTTCCATTCAAGATACAGTCTTTTGAATTTTGCAGAAAATAACTTAGATTGAGGAGTCAATGGGAAGAAAACCTTCAAGGATAGCTGGGTTGTTTTGTTGTGGATCTTGGTAACACAATAGGATGTAATTTCGGAACATATGTGCTTGTCCTCTAAATGTCTTCATCTAAAAATATTTTCATGATAGAAAAGAAGAAAACAGAATTGTATCAGGAGTTGGGTCTTCAGGCTCGAGATCTAAGATTTCAACATGTGATGAGCATTGCTACCAGGAACAACAGGATCATCATGAGAATGGAGGTAATGATTGCCCTGTAGCTGAGTGTAAACCCTGTCTCGTCCTTGCACTTTGATTTTCCTGCACAGTTCTAACAGCAGCTTTCTGTGACATGCAGTCCAGCAGTAAATGTGTCTTTGGAGCTCTGCCTAGCAATCAGAGTGCAAGTTCCCCGACTGTACACTTAGTGACCATCTTCCTGGTTTAGCACAGGAGAAACATTACTAACATTGTCACGGAAGTAAAGGCTTGTGAGGAGCCTCTTCTTAATCCCTGGCACAGAACCTGTTTGCAGTTAGCATGAGATTTTGTTATTTTCCTACCTGAAATGACATTTGAAGATTGATTTTGTCAAAGCCCAAATCATCAAATGTGCTACAGAGTTATGAGAAATCTTCAGTGTGGTTTTTTTCGGACTCCTTACATGTACTGTCTTTTTCAGTTCTTGAAGGCTGTCATAACACCAGAGTTTCTTCTGATACTAGATTATCGTAATTTAAGTCTGGAACACTGGCTCCTCAATGAACTAGCATCTCAGCTGGCTGGGGAAGGTCAGCTAGTCACATATTCCCTGCCCTTTGAATTCCGAGCCATAGAAGCAATCCTGCAGTACTGGGTGAGCTATCTCATTTTTCAAAAATGTTTAGGAAGTTCTTGCTGCACAGTAAAGGGCAGTATGACTTTAGTCTTGTGTTAATATTTACATGTACATATTTTTAAATGTATTCTGCACTTTCTCTTTTTTTTTTGTTTTGACCCTTTTTGCTTTAGTTATTACAGTTTTGTGTGTATATGTGTTTTCATTCTCTTTCCAATAAAGTGCTATTTGGATATGATGGCTTCACCATCATTTGGATAATTAAAAAACAAGTCAGAATTCCTTTCTGGAGACATGTTGTAGCTGAAATGAAAAATCACATGAAAGTTCTGAGGTTTTGGCCTCTTGAGCAGTAGTCAGATAAGATTTCTAGCCTTCATTAGTAATCTCTGCTTGCTAATTCTAATATTACATTTATAGACAATAGCGTTTTAGCTTTATCAGCCTTATTGGTGTGGTTGTCACTGGGTTTCAGTTCACTTTTTATTAAAGACTGTATTTTGCACTGGCTTCATGTTTATCCATGTAGAAGTATGTTTATGGTATCCATATAGAAGTATTTCCCAGGCATTGGAATGCAGGTTGTATTAACTACCTATTACTGTGAATTCTGTGTTGAGAGACAGGAGTCAGTTGCCCAAATCATTCTAAATGAATTATTTTAATTCTTATGAAGGATCATGTTGTTATCTAGATCAGCAAACTGCAGGGAAGACTTAACACTTTGCAGCCTCAGATCCTTGAGACACTGGAAGCTCTAGTGGACCCCAAGCTTTTATCTGTGGATAGGAGTAAACTACACATTCTCCTGCAAAATGGCAAGAGGTAACTAAGAATAAGCTGTGAAGAGACTAGAAGATGACCATAGAAAATGGCATGCATTGAAATGTTAGAAAAATGGTATCTGATACTAATTTCCTAGATTACTGTAATGCTGGGTTGTGCATCTTATTTGAAATGTAAAAATCAGTGTATTAATTACTTAGTGATACAGGGGAAAAGGGAAAGAAATTCTGAATAGTCAGAAATACTGTCATGCTTCTTAAATAGCATCTGACAAAACAAAGGAGTACCTAAGAGTATCAAATGGTGTGAAAATGTTGCCCTTAATGTAAATCTGTGTAAATCTGTGCTTTAATGTTACTGGTACAGTGCTAGCTTCAGTATTGGCTTCCCTCATATGACAGTGCAAACATGCGCTTGCTACGTGCTCAAAGAGTGCTTGTTTTTTCTGGCTTGCAAATACATCCAGAAACATGTCTGGATGCATTTTCGTGTGTGTGTCTGTACCTCACTGGTCCCCAGACAGATCACTGCCACAGCTAAGTGTGTGGCTTGTAGAGAGTATTTTTAAGGAGCTCTTACAACTCCTCAAGGAAGTCTTCCGTGGCCGCTCCATCTGGCAAAGGTGCTGGCTGGCAAACTCGTGTAGAGATTACCTTTGGGCACTGGTGCCACTGGGGGTTACTTGACCTTTTGCCTGTTCTTCCTTCAGCTTGTCAGAACTGGAAACAGATGTTAAAGTTTTCAAAGAAACAATTCTGGAGATCTTAGATGAAGAAGAAGTAATAGAAGAACTCTGTCTGTCTAAATGGACTGATCCACAAGTATTGTATGTATATTTTGAAACCACATACATTTTTTTAACAGTGTATGTTGTTTGAGAAGAACTTGAACGCTAAACTGGATGCTTCTTGCTAAAAAGCAGAAAGAATAAGTCTTTCTAATGTTTTTTAAGCCCTAATGCTTGCTACTTCAGAAGCCATTGTAGCTGCCATTTTGGAGAGGAACTCCATTGTTACAGAGTTACAAATAGTACTTGACATAACAGGCCAGCTCATCTAGTGTGTGATGGGGATGGGAGCAGGATGGCAGAAAATGTTATTTTTCAGTGTAAATCAACACATTCTGGGAGCATTTTCCTCAGGTTCACCGAAATAAAAATGAGAGGCAGGTTTTCAATCTTGTTTGAATAGTCCAGAACTTCCTTTACTAGAAGCATTCTGAATATCTTGCTCCTAGCTTTTTGCTCACCAGCAGAACCTGAAGGAAAGAGGCCCTGGAGCAATCTTGGGCACCTGAAGAACGGCATTCCAGGAGATGTACGTGCAGAAACAATACTGTTGTACTCTGGAGTTCTGGTGAAACACAGTGCACAGCAACAGCAGCACTGGTCACTTCAATAAAAACTGAAAAACTGAAAGATAATGTATACAATTTCCAAATACGTTTTGGGCTGAATTGTATTTAAATCTTGGGCATAGAGATGTGTTGTGTATATAAGCAGATAACAGAAGCTTCCTTTCCAGAATACTTTGTGAAGTTGCTGAATAATATTTTTGCCTAAGTGCATTGCATATATGTATTAATACTGTTCACATGGTAGGGTGGGTTTGAAGTCTTGCCCTGCAGAGCTTAATCTAAATGTGCAGCAGAAACTCAGTGTTCCAGAAGTGGGACATGGCTTGCATTTCTAATGCATCCTTTGGAGCAGTATCAGAGGTAGCTCTAAATTCCAGCTGCTCCTGAGCCAGCAGCTAGTTTTTTTCCTGGTTTTGCCCATAGCCTTCCTTTGGACTTAATACAGTCTGCTGGCAAAGCCTTTGTTGCCTCACGGTAGCCGGTGTGTCAGGGACATCTAGGAAAGATCCCAATGTCACCTTATGCTTGTGTCAAGAGAAACCCGCAGGCGCCCTGATTTTCAGACACTGTTGCACAAGGGTAGGAGAGGTAGTAGGAGGTTGTGTGAAGAGTGCTGGAGCTGTGCTGCAGGATGCATGAGGCAGTCCGTGCACAAGGCACACCAGGAAACATCAGCCGTGACAGCACATTTGCAGGCAGGCTGGCTGTGTTGTGAACAGCTCGGTTTTGTTCCAGGATTGATGCAACTGGTAGGTGGTATTTGATGAACTCGGAAGCCTGAAAGGATGTGGGGGAGCCCAGTTAGGCAGTAGGTGCCATCAGAGATCTTTTGCAGCAGGATGGTGAACTTAGCCCAGAAAGATGAGGCAGACCTCTTAACTTTGTGTGAAGGAACGTCAGAATGTGGAAGACTTATGAGGCAGATGGAGGCTAGTTAATGAAAGCACATCCAGTGGCAATTATTTTTATGTCTTTGTGGCTGTCTTTATTTTGTATATCCTCAGAGGATCTGATGTAAAGATACTCATCAAATATGATCTTGAGCTGAATCTGTAATAGAGCAGATAGTGTTCTAAGGCTTTCAAGTCTGCAACTCCTCTTATCTCCATGCAGTGAAAACCTCAGGGTCTGGAGGGCTTTCAAATCAGGTTGGCTGACTCAGAGTTTCTGCCCCAGAAGAGAGAAACTAGGTGCTGTTAAAGGTCCTCAGGGAGCTTACATGAGTTGATTCGTAAGACATACCGCTTATTTTCTCGGAAAACCATTTCAGAGAGATTCCTTTAGCAGTCAGTAATGCCAGGAGGAGATTCATTAAAAACTTCAGTCTCTCTAGAGAAACAAGATCATGCCACAAAACAAAAAATGATGATCAGTCTTCCTGGCTTTGCTGTGTAGTTTCCAAGCTCTTGTGGACCTCAGGTGCCTCAGGTTTCATCTATACAATGCCAGAAACATAAGTGTTTCAGAGGGAGGCTGCTGCACCAGCAGTAGCACTATGAAGTAAGATGGAAGTCTCCCAAACAGACTTCACTTAAGAGAGGAGCATCTTCCGTTAAGATGGTCACTCTTGGCTGCTTCACGATCGAAAAATGCTTTGCAGTAATTGCTGTGTATAGCTCAAAGGCTTTACAACTAAACCATTTTAATATACACCTAAACCATCTCCATCACTGTGTAATTGTTTGTGTGTTGACTTTTGGTTATGTTTTATTCTTGGGCGTTTTTGACTGCACTGTTACCAGCTCTCACCACTTGAGGGCACCAAAAAGTTAAGCATCTCCTGTCAAAATAATTAGCATTTTATAATAACTTAATAATAATATATAATATAAAATTTCTGTAACTTTTTAACTTTGTAGTGTCTGAAAAACTTCAGATTTGTGGTGGTGTGTGTACTTTGAGCACATCAAATGTTAACTGCTCTACTTAAAATAATTGCCTATGCTGAGGTGCTGATCAGTCAAAGAATATTTTTTTTTTATTTTATGCTGTTGGCACTGATGGAAGTTCCTTACCAAAAAGATTGGATTTTGTGGTGTAGTGTCTAACAGCACTCTTGTTGCCCACAATGCTTATATGCCTTAACACATCAGTAATACACTTCTGTACAATATGTAGCTAACCAGGAAAATATAAATTGTTGCTCACAGTGAGGAGAGTACGTCTGGGATTGACCATGCAGAGGAAATGGAGCTGCTGTTGGAGAATTATTACAGACAAGCAGAAGACCTTTTAAATGAAGCTCGTGAGCTCAGAGTACTGATTGATGACTCAGAAAGCATCATCTTTATCAACCTGGACAGGTTAGCTACCATCTGTTAGATTATCAAAAACTGAGTGAAATTTAGACTTTCTTGGCCTACATTTTCTCAGATCTGCCTACAAGAAAAGTTGGAGAATTCTGTTTTAGTGAGGGTTGAATGGACTTACAGTCACAGCTGCATTGCACTTTCCTTACCATGAACTGGATAAAACAAAGCAAGAGGATAGCCTAATTAGTATTTGTAATTAGTATGTACCTCTGTGGCTAGGCGTCAGTCTTCCCTAGCAGAGAAACCCAGCTTCTCCTAGATCCTTCTGAGGAGCTACTCAATACAGGAAATATCTGCAAATTCAGATGCATATTAAAATTCTGTTCAGAAAAGATTATTAGCCAGAGTCTGGCAAGGCTACTCAGGTTTTCAGTACAAGTTAAATTATTACTCTGTAGAGTGACACAAGAATTAATAACTTGGGAGCAAGTTTTCTCTCTCTCTCTGTATGCTACACTTTTCACTTTTAGTCAGATTTCTTACTGAAAAAGAATTGTAGCTTGCATTTGCAAGAGCATGCCGCTCTCTGTCTTTGAGTTCGGTGTTTAATATTCTTTCTCCTCTATACTGAGGAGTTATCTGTGGAAACAATTAGAGGATGCTGCATCAGGAAGCCACAAAAATCTTTTTGTGGAAGACCTGAATATGGAATTCACCCAAACAGGCTCAAGTTTATAGTCTGCCACATTTGGCAACTCTATTTTTTTTTTGTAAACGGTATTAATTTGCAAGGTAACGATAAACTTTTATCTGTTGTGAATACAGACATAGAAATCCCAGCCAGATGGTGGTGAGAGGGCACAAATTTCAGCAGAAATTTACTCTTGTTATTCTGTGTACATACACCACTGAGAAGTGAGCAATGCTAGAAAGTCTGATGATGATTAAGCAGAACCTGCTGCCTTTAGAGGTGTCCTGATGTAGCAATGTCAAAACTATAGTCTCTTTGTACTGTTACTTCATGATCTTTGTCACTGGGTTACCTAATTCCAGCATGACTTCCTCTCTTTCACTATTTGGTTTTAGTGCGTGCTATATGGAATTTAAGAATGTAGGCAGCAAATCTGTTTTTGGGTTCCCCTTACAGATGTTTCTCCCTTCTTTAGCCACCGTAATGTGATGATGAGGCTGAACTTGCAGCTGACCATGGGGACTTTCTCCGTCTCTCTCTTTGGACTCATAGGAGTTGCATTTGGGATGAACTTGGAGTCATCTCTTGAAGAGGTAAGGAATGAGTGCTAAGTTTGTCATAAAATGTGGGTCCTGCTCTGATAGCACATTGTGTATTTGGTACAGCCTCATTCTTTTCATAGACAAAGCTCCAGTGATTCATGTGTTCATGCAGTCACTTCTTTTATAAGCAAATTACTGCATGGCAAACTGCACAGTATTGTAGCCTTTTTTCTGTGTCACGTTCATGGAGAAGAAATAGGAAGACAAATTTTTGGTTGTGTAAGTAGTTGACTATAAAGTAGTATTAAAGTTCCTCTAATGATCATCTATTCTGACAAGAACAGCTTTGTCTTCCCGATACAGGGGTATCTGGCAAGCAGCCAGGGCATTTCCAGCACATCAGAGGAATTACTCTACTGTCAGTAATTTTTTTATAACTAAACTGGGGAGGGAGGGGAACAGACTGCGGGGATACAACTTTAAAACTGCACATGCCACCTTTAAAACAAACAAAGCAGACTTCTTCCTTTTCAAATCAATTAAATATAAGGGTTGAATTTTCAAACTTCCCAATGAAGGAAGGAAGGCTGCATGGGACAGTAACAGAATACAGCACAGTGATTCCTAAATAAAATGCTTTGCTATGAAACGGCCCTTTTCCCAAGGGGAGGGCTTGGCTGTTGATGGTAGAGGGTTTACTGCTTCCTCCCATAAATGAAGAAAACACTGGTGGGGAGTGAGAGATTATCTTTGGGTAATCCCTTTTCTGGAGAGATAGTTGGATGACTAATGGGAGTGTTCTGTCGGTAGGACCCCAGGATATTTTGGCTGGTGACAGGGATTATGTTTCTGGGAAGTGGTCTGATCTGGCGGCGCTTACTTTCCTTCCTTGGACGGCACCTGGATCCTCCGCTACCTCCTCATGTACGTCTGGCTTGCCGGGGCTCCTGCCTCACACTCTGTGTGTACAGTCCATTGCTAAGGCAGAAAATAAGATGGTTTAGAGGGGTAGGCCACAAAGCACGGCAGAATTCAGCTCAGGGTCTGCTTCTTGACAGAGAAGGTGCTCCCTAGCTGGATTGAAGGAGGTGGGGAGCCCCAGCATTGGCCAGAAGTGAATATGCTGGCTGTTCCATGAGAAATGCTGTATTTACTTTCGCCTGGAAGCCCAAGGAAAGCTGAGGCGAATAGTAGAAGCAGTCCTTGTCCTTCCACCCACATACTAACTCTGGATCTGCAGTCCCTGTCTTGTAAAAGAGTAAGCAGAGCTAAAGGAATTATGAAGACAAGCGCTAGCTGTAACATCTCTCTGGAGAATGATGCCATGGTTGTGGTGTCCTGACTCTCAGTATGAAGTTTGTAATAATTTCTCACATGCACACCAGTTATCTTTGTCATTGATGGTACCGAGCTGTAGGGAAGATTTCCAAAGAGACTGTGTTCAGATTAACATGAATGGATCATTTTCCCTATTGACTACCCTTTCCTGCACTTGAGGAACTGTATTATCTACCTCAGCTCTGCACTGTAATATTTATAGCAGACATACCAGTAGAGTCAAAAGTTAAGTTGCTACAAGTGACAAAGGGAGACTCAGATAAACGCCTGTCTTTTCCCTCCCTTCTTTTGCTACTAAGGCAGATGGAAGTAGTTTGTCGTGGATTGTTGACTATGGCTACAGTTAACTAGAATATCCTGAAGTGTAGCTCAAAACCAAGTCCAGCACATAGTGACTGGCTTGGAGAAAGATACTGGAAGGTATTAGGGAGGGAGAAGCCAAAGACACTGTTCTGAAAATAAGGGGAGAAAAATCAGGGTTCAGGCCTCTGTGCAGCTTTATTTCCTTCTGCCACATGTAGAGCAGCTTCTTGTGTAATCACAGGCCATTTTGTTTCTTGCCTAGGTTCCTGCAGTTTTGAAAAAATCCCAACCAGCAGCTGGAAGAGTGGAGATAAAGACCAGCCTTAAAGGAGAAACATTTGGGCTGAGCAGAAGCACATTAACAAATCACTAGGAACAGCAGGAATGGAGAGACTTCCGTTGTTACAGGGTGGACTTTGGACACTTTCCTTGTATTTGTTCTTCCTTACTGAAAACTGCAAGAATTTCTAAACTTGCTAATTTAATATATATTTTGTGCCAAAAACCTGCAATGAGATTTTTAATGCTCACACACAAAAGGAGAGAAACACAAGGGAAAACAGCAAAATGCTTTCTACGGTAGTTTCACCTCCACCCTGCGTATGTGCCTTTAGTTTTCTGTATCACATACATGTACTTACTTGGGCATTCTCATTTCAAGTGTTTCTGTCAAATACTGCTTTGCTTAATGGCCTTTCTTACAGAGAAAAGAATTTTTGGCTTAAAGGAGGACAGCAGTCAGCATTGATCAATAATTGTGGTTCTGAGCTGCAGATTTTGGAATCTGACTTCAAACGTCAAAGAAAAATCCAGCCCAAGAGTGGCTTCTTGAATGGATTTTTAAGGCCCTATTTAATTGCAGAGAACAGGTTTTCCAAAGCAAAAAGCATACCTGTATCTCGTGTGAAGCATAACTTCTAGATTGGCAGCAATGAGAAACAATGAGCAATAAAAGGCTTTGAAATATAGCTGCTAATCTTGTATATTCCTTAACAATTAATTTAGGCCCAAAACAGGCAGTTCTAGAAATAGGGCAAGCGGGCTTATGAGTAATGCCCGCTTGTGTTTTCCATCTGACACTACTTCAATACACATTGGTACAGCTGCAGTGTAACAACTCCTTATGTTGTCATAATTCAAATTCTGGTAAAATCCAACAGATGGGTTGTTGATTTCTCTTAAGCTTTGCTTTCTCTTTTCCCTCCAAGACAAAGCATGGACTAGCCTGCACCACAGTAAGTAGCCAGATTAGTTAGGGTGTGGAAGCCTAATGTCCTGTGATAGGCTGAAGGAAGGAGTAAAAGCCTTATGCCAACTATTTCTGTTTTTTCTTAGGGCTTCTCTTTAAGGGCGTAGTTCTCCACTGGTTTCTCTCAGGTTGTAGAGGGAGCATGAAATATGTCTAAATCACGTCACACACTGTCCATTTCTTCTTTGGGATTTTTTTAATCTATCTGTAACACAGTGAGCAGGTCCTTAGGAGCCACCATATAAATCATTGTACTGGCAGGGGTTGAAAAGACAGTAGCTGTAGCTGTGAACATTTGTCTCAGGACTAACGAGTCAAAGATGGAAATAAAAAGGTTCATAAATTAAAGTTGTGCAGGCCTGTGATTCTGGTTTGGTTGAAGTCAGTTGTACGTAGTTACTGTCCAACAGTTCTTCTGTATATGACTTTAAGTACAGATAGTAATGACATTAGAAGGTGAGAAAGATAATGGGGCTTGTAATGCTTTTGAGTTTTTTAGCTGATTTTTTTTTGCAGCCTTTTAGCTTAGCAGGTAAATTAGTAAAAATCCTCCAAACTGAGCAATCCAATGGAAAAAAAAAAAACACTGGCTCACATATATCTAATGATAAACCCCAGGAACCTCAGTGTGTGAAGGGACATGGATGCTGATGTTACCAAATGAGCTGTAGTTGCTTTAGGCCAGAACTGATCTGTGTTGGTGCAGCTGTTTGGGAAGCTTTCTTGTAAGCTTTTTTGCAGGGAGGCTTCTGTGAACTCCTTTTGACTCTCTACCTGCACATAACTGACTTAAAGCACAATAAAAACATGGAGAGAAAGACATCTTCTACAAGACCGCTTTTTCTCTCTACAGACATATGCAAATGTGTAAGGTTTTTCTTACAATTCAAGTAATCAAAATGCAGTCAAGTGCAATAAAATTACACTTGGAGATCATACATAGAAAAACAAAAGCCAGTGGAGAGTGTACATTCAGAATGGAATTGCTACCGAACGTACTGGTTTTGTCAATTTTGATTTGAAAAGAAAACCTTTTTTCTGCCCTTATAAGTGCACTGCTTATTTTGCCTCATACCACAGTTCATAGATTTGTAAGGTAAGTACTGCAATCCCAGTTCTATCCAGTTACTTCTTAATGAAGTTCAGATTTAACTTCTTTTTTAAAGTGTTTTGCTATTTGGGCAAGTCCTCAAAATAGATACCAGAATGCATTTTACATCAAGCTAATGATCACCTTGCCTTTTGTGATTTGTTTAAAACAACATCCTTGAGAGAGAATTCTTAGGAAGGTGAGGTGTTTGATTTTGGAGTATGAAAATTTAGAATTCTGTGCTATTTTATTTAAAATAAAAAATAATGCTTTGCCTTTGTGAAGGAGGCAAGAGAGAGAAAACACACGCATGTGTCTACAGACTAACGTTGGTAATAATAGCATCAACACACTCTGCTGCTCAAGTTGTTTAATACATAATTGATGCACGCTCTGTTAAACCTGCATCATACAAAATTAGTGTTAATTAGTTAATACTGTTAACAATAAAAGCCATTAACAATTCTATGTTACGATGGTCATGGAATTTTACACAAAAGCAGAAAGGATGTCAGAGTAGTCAGCCAAATTGCAAAAGCATTTCCTAAAACTGCATCAGTCTTGCTTCTTTTTTCCCTGGGAGATCTGAGCTGCATTACACCCTCAATGCAGGCCTCAAGACTTGAGAGAGAGAGAGAGAGATAGTCTTGTTGATCAGCACCCACCTTTCTGTCAGTCTTAAAGCCGCCCCTGCTTCATGCTTATTACTTTGACAGTAACTTTCCATAACTCAGAATCCTTATCTTTATCACAGTATGTAAGGAATTGTAAATGATGTGCTGCAGTTTCCCAGTTCTGTCAAGAAGATATTCAAATCTGGCCAGTAAAGAAGGTGGCCACTGAACATTCCTTATACAGCCAAATACTACTGCCAAAAATCCAGCTGCCTGCTCATTTCAACCTCTAAAAGGTTTTCAGACCAGCTTGCTTGTTCTAGATAAGCGATGCTGCTGCCCACCGCAGAATTCAGCAAAAGCTTGCTGACATGGTCTGTTGGTTTGTGTGGGTTCAGGAAAGTAGCACAAACACTACAGAGATTCTTCACTAGACGACCAGGTGTGCTCTGGTCTTTAAGGCCACTGTGAACTTTCAGAGCGAGTAGAGAAAAAGCCTTCCACCAAGTCGAGCTTTCGCAGAACTTCTCTCTGCTGCCACTACAACTTCTTTCTGCAGGGATAAAGAGGAAAGGTTAGCAAAATGCAACTGCAGGTGCATGGCTGCCTTAAGCTTCCCTCGTGGATTCTGACCATCTCATTAGCGTCACATAGAAATGTGATGGGAAATGAGGGAGCAGCCCACCTCATCAGAGTAGTGGTTAAGAAAATTGTTTGGCAAATAGACTTTATTTCATTTGAGGAACTGGAGCAAGCTGGAACCAAATGAAATAAGCCTCTTGCCCATATAAACTGCTTCTCAGGGCTAAGATCAATACAGATGAAGTGGGAGTGTGGACAAGATGGTACCATAGCAACAAAACACAACTGCTTGGAGAATGGCCTTGCTTGCACTTAGCAGTGCCTGTGTTTCAGGGGTTGGATTATGCACCCTTACCTAGCTGAGAAGAATTTACATTTCCAGGGGTTTCTCCACTGTGTGTTTTAACACAAGAAGTCAAACACCATTGTTGAAGACTTCCTCAGCCTGGTACTGAGGCTTCCTCTGTACTCACACAGAGAACCCCAGTCCTCATGGAGGTGATGTTAGAGTGAGCAGAACATTGGAACTCAGCTGAACAAGCACTAAGTAACCTGGCCAGCTGAAAAAAAGGTTCCTCAGTGCATTATACAAATGTAGCAATTGGTGTTTGGTAAAAATTTGGCATCTAAGGGAAGCAAAGAGAAACAGGTACACAAAAACATTCCTAAATCAGTCAGGTAGGAACTGGACCTCTATGCTTGGAAACCTGTGACATATGAAGAGTGTTCACAGCAAGTGATAGCCAGGACAGCAAGCCTGTAAAGACTAAATGAGAGGGATGGTTTTGGGTGCCTGGTTTGCTCCACAGCTGAGCATCCTCTTTGCATACAGGTTGGCATGAACAGTAAAGCCGGGAGGCACCCTTGCTGCATTTCCCATGGAATCTTTTAGCAAACTCCTAAGCAGTTTAGAATTCAGGCTGGTTTAAAGTTATTAAAATCTTTTAATGCAGGTGCCAAAATTTTGGCCACTCCATAGCACATCAATCTATAAAATGGGTTTAATTATAAATTCAGATAGTGACTTAATAAATTAACTATGTAAAGAACGTAAGACTTTTGAAAATGTGTAAGATACATGTGAGGTGTTAGCTAGTATATGCAAGCGAGGTAGAAGGATGTTATGAAAACCAACAACAGTAATTTTTCTCACCTTTCTTTCAGATTTCACAGTGGTAACGGAACTCCCAAATCTTGATAGCTCCTGTAAAATAACATTGCTGGTTATAATGCTGCTAGTGTTTTTTTAGTAGGACTTTTTAGTTTCTCTCAGTTGTTTCGTTTTCTGGTTACTTACCTCAGGAGAAATCAGGACATACTGTGCCTGAAGAATCAAAAAAAAGGAAATAAAAAGTGAGTTGAGGAGAGTAGAAGACCAGTATGATAACCCTGGCTCCTAAATAGCAAAGTAATTTAAGAACAAACAGGAGGGGCTGAATTGCAGAGATTCAGAAACCTGAGAAACCTTTTGCTTTCTGGAACCAAGGCAGAACGCACTAGGTATTTGTACTGGATGTAATTAATTAGTTGTCATTCTAAACTCATGTCCAGAATTCACTTTCGTATATTCTTACCCAGTCCTCAGGACAGGGAGATGTCCATGATGTGCAGTGGCCTGTCACATTCCCCGAGGATGCCTGTCTGCCGTTGTAAATATAAACACGGCCAGCAGCCCCACCAGACAGGATTGAGGTGACACCGTTAGTTCGCAGTGGGGATGCCACAATCATTTCATCTGTACGTATTACAAAGAGGACACAACAGAGTAGAAGTGAATTAACGGTAGACCAAAACAGGGAAGAGCTGGCATTTACATTCCTCCAGATGCCACAATTCCTATTAACAATGGCAACTAAAATGTTTCAATTTCTGACTGAATTGCTTGGGATTTTAGAGAGGCCTCCCTATAAGGCATAATGGAATACTGGTACAATTCAATTGGGAAAGCAGACTGTGTTTAGCACTTGTAGGAATTTGTAGGTGACCAATTTTCCTGTTGCCGAAAGTTAAACACTTCAGTTCTGGTCTAGATTCATCAAGCTTTACCTAGCCCATCGTTATCCAGATCACTTAAGTATATGTCTCCTCCAAAACGAGAAAACCTCCTGTCCCCACTGAATGTGCTGAGCAAAGAAGGCTTGGTGCTGTTTGACAGGTCATATACCAGAGCCAGACCAGCTTGATGCAGCACTGAGGACATAAATAAAATCCTAGACAGGCTGTCTGGAAAAAAAAAAGAAATAACAGATGGTGTGCATCAGACATAAGAACTCAGGTTTAATACTTGCAATTATAGGTAATACTGGCAATTACATAAAATGGACAAAATTAATATAATGTATCAAATAACATCAAACATTATATGGGATTAACACTAATTAGCATAGGGAAAAAAAAATCTATTAGTCATAGTACCAGGGGAGAAATGCATTCAAGTTAGACTTCTGCAGTTCAACATCCTCAATTCCTTACTGTCTACTGCCAGAGTGAGGACAAAATACCGTGTTGTTTCAATTTCAAGAAATAGGCAGTCTACTAGCAAATCACTGTTACATAAATAATTCAAAGTAGTAATGCCGTTAAGCCCATTTTAAGGAAGGAAAAAGACCCACTGAAGTTGAGGCACAGTAGAGAGGACTCTACATATAAGGCATATACAGGTGATTACAGTGATTTCTAATTTTTTTTTTTTAATTACATGTCAATTTAAAGGTCCCTTTTCTAACTTAAACATTGTATCTCTCCTCAAATCATACAGAAACAAACATCCTAAAGCAGAAATGGTCTCCAGTTTTCAGGACATACCTGCAGTAGGTGCACCCACCACCAAAACTTTCCTTGTGTTCCCGGCCACAGACATCACACCACTGGCCAGAGACAAACCCATTCTGCCCATCTCCTGTTAGATTTTTAAAACACCTATGTAATTTCTACAGAATGTCACTTTACTTGCAATTATTCACAAGGTCCCATACTAAAGAAGGAGCCCTACCTTGCCTCCAGTTATCTCAAACCAGCGCTCTGTACTTGGTGGGTTATACCCGTACACCTTCCCAACGCTCTGTCTGACATCCGGCAAGAGGGGATTGCAGCTTGAATTACAATGCAAAATATATTTGTATGTAACAACATATTATTGTACGTTTTCCCCTTTTACTTTGGAATAATAGTGCCTGACAAATTCTAGAAATCTACTTTAGTAATTCTCATACTTGTTCTAACTAATCACACAATATTTAGAGCGCAGACTTGGTCTGTCTATCCACTTTTTTACCATCCAACACATCTTCGTGTTTAATGTGCTTTTAAAAATGCTATCTCAAAGTAAGAGCTATCCATATGATTATTTAAGGCATGCTTACCCATCATTTTTGTAACCCCTCTCCCCAAGAAAACCTAAGAAATTCTTAGTGTCTCTAAATAAAAAAAGACCTGCCCTAGAGAGGGTCTAAAACCCCTTGTCTTCATAAGGAAGGGTGAAGACATAAAATTCGAATTTCATAAAAATATTCTAAGAAGAACAAAAACGAAGCTTCCTAAAAAGCTGGAAGTCTAACCTATCGCAAATCTTAAACCTTGCAGAAGTAGAGCAAAGTGGAGGAGACAGGAAGCTGTCACATGCAACACACCTGGAACAACTCTTCCACGTAGGGCTACCAATCAACAGTAATGTTACGTTCTCCAGCTGGCAGCTGGCAAGTGAAAATCCAAACCAAGCATAGTTTTCTTCCCCCTCCACGATCCAGTTGGCATCCTGTACTGAAAGAAGTCCTGAGAAACCAGAAAAATATATGAGTTAAATCTTGGTGTGCCCTGGCATTGAAAAACCCATTTGCAATCCTCCACTGTTTCATCCTATGACAACAAGTTTCTCTGTGCAAAGTCACACTGTCCATGACATGGCATCAGTGGTTGTTGACTTTGCTTGCTCACCCTGCAGCTCATCTGGCTGGCGAAAGTTTTATCTGACACAGCCTGTTTCTCAATTCTTCCAATAGCTTACACAAAGTACATGGAAGCTACCACTCAAGACTGCCTTACTGCAACTACTTACTGTTTATCAGAACTTGTAATTCTTCAAGGGTGCTGGGTGGGAGAGCTTCAAATCATTCTGGCTATGATTTAAATAACTCATTCCATGCTTTGGTTTTACAAAAATGTCAGTTAGCAGTGTTTGGAAACCTGTATTCTTGTGGTTTCTAATTTTACATGAGCCAGAATAAGCTGCAACAATTAAACATTATTGTAAATCTCAATTACATGATTCTGACAAAGCTGCCCAAGCTTTATTATTTAGCTCCATATATGACATTTCCTCCCTCATTCACTAGAAACCTCATCACTTGTATTCATTAACTGTATTCACTTGTAGCATTCCTCTTTAGCCACATAAAGGAATGTACAGAACGATAAAGATTCATTCGTTGAGGTTCATTTGCAATTTTCCAAGAAAAAGCAGTAAGCCTACCCTGGACTCACAATACATAGTTGAATCCATCGCTTTAGCAAGGTTTTCAACACAGTTTCCCACAATGTTCTTGCATCCAAGCTGGGACATTGCAGTCTGGACAGAAAACCAGATGGGAAAAACCTGGTTGAGATGATCACCCTGACAAGAGCAGAGTTGTTCTCTGAACGTCTGCAACCAGTGGAGAGCCTTCAGGGATCAACTTTTGGACTCATTCTGTTGGGCACTTTATTATAAATGATTTAGACAAGGCAACAAGATGCCCTTTTGTGAAGCTGCCACATAACAGGAGCTTGCAGGGGGGTGGTCCCATTCAGAGGCACCCAGGCAGGCTGGAGTAACAGGCTGACAGGAACCTCACAAAATTCAGTGAGGATGAATGCAAAGCTTGACCCTGGGAAAGGAGATGCCCTTGCAGTGATACAGCTGGGGACAGACTGGCTGAGGAGCTGCTGTGTGGAAAAGGCCCTGGAGACCCTGGTGGGCAGAGAGCTGAGTGTGAGGCTCTGAGAGCAGACAGCCAACAGTGCCTCAGACTGTAAGCAGGAGCATGGCAAAGAGATTGAGAGAAGTGATTGTTCCCTAGATCACACCTATAACACGTTGTTCCATAACAGGAAAGGTGTTGATAAACTGCAGCAAGTTTACTAGGGGTGTTCCATGCTTTCTGTGCCCATGAGGTCACTGTGCATGGTGAGAGGACAATAGACAATTAACATAAACTGAAACAAGAAAGGTTCATACTGGCTGTAACAGATTTTATTTCCCTACGAGGGCTGCCGAGAAGTAGAACAGATGCCCAGAGTAGCTGTGCAATTTCTGTCACTGGAGGTTTTAAGACATAACTGGACAAAGCCCCGAGCAATTTAGTCTGGCTTCACAGCTACCCCTTACTGAGTAGGAGGGACACCCTCTGAGATCACTTCAAACCTGAATTATCCCATGATTAATTAGGAACAAATTCACATAAAGTATGAGAGGGTTAATTTACTCAACAAATATTACCTTGGTCACTCCTGTTGAAATGAGAGTAAAATGCAACCACAAATCCTCTCTGCTTCCCACCACCGGGTGCATATGGAGAGCCCACAACCAGATCAGCATTTCCATTCCCATCAACATCAGCTGCCAGGACGGACCAACCAAGATTACAGTAGGAATACTGCAATAAACAGTTAGTTTAAGCCTGAAATAGAACTGAAACCATCAATTCTGTAGCAAAATAGAGCAAGTTAATTCTAAAGAGCTAACTTTGCTTCTGACCAAATTACCCTCCCACTACTTGGCTTCAATTTTGTTTTCTTTGGTTTTTTGTTTGGTTTGGGTGGGGGTTTTTTGGTGGCTTTTTTCAGTTTTGTGGACTATGCACCTTTCTATTCACCCTGCTGCCTCTCCTGCACTGGGGTACAAATGGCTTTCCCACATACAACCAACCTAGGCAAGCACCTGCTTGCTCCATCCCCATTAGTCTAAATTTCCCTGCAATGGTAAGTTTGATTTTAACATTCTTTTTTTAAGCCCATAAGCTCCTTTCCCCTTTATCTCCCCTCCTGCCTGCGTAGCCCTAAGTCAGCCTGGCTAACAGGATAGTATAAACAGGATATTACATTATCAATATACCTGACAAGTTATGGTAACGTTTGGCTGAGGTGCCAAGCCTTTTTCCTCAGTGCCGAAGTAGACATACACAGCACCCTAAACAGCAGAAAAAGCAAACAAGGCATGAGAGCACCTGCATGTCAGTACCAAGTATTAAATCCAAGGCCAATCACAAAGAGTGGAAGAGTTCTGCAAGGGCTATTCATACAACTTCATTTTTCCTATCAGAGCCTTCCATAATCCTTTTTTTCCCACCCCAAACCTAACAATACCCATGGGTAATGGGTACTGCTGTAACCAAGCAACAAACTAGAGAAGCACATTTTCATCATACTGTGTGTAAGGAGCAAGGGCAGTATAGTGTACATTTATACTCATAATACACACATACAGGTGGCTCAAATTTTGTTAATTATTATTTAATGCAATGGCAAACAGTACCAGGCGCAACAGATGCACACAATTTTCCAAGCGGTGAGTCTAAATAAAAGCACTTAAATTCTTATTTAGGCAGCTAAATTAGTATCTAAAATTCTGAAGAGCTTTAAGCTTAATGGATATCGTTTAAATCAAAACATTTTACCTCTCAGATTGCATGGCCTGAAAATACTCAGGGACCATTATACAGGCTTATCTGGTAAGCTTCAAGTCATTAAGCCTCTGTAACTTGATTATTTTAGCAAGTGTGTCTGTATTCATATCACATTTTAGGTATCATTGGTTGGCCTGTGACAGAATATGACAAAACTCATTGACCCATGAGGTCCATTCCAGACTCTCTGTTCCTAAATAAAAAGAATATATTTGTGTTTCATGAATGGCCCCTTACATTTCCAGCATGTCAGTGCTGCAAAGTTGCAATCTGGTTTGGATTTCTAATGTGCAAAAAGGCCACTAAAAGAGAAATACAGGTAGCTGTCATTGCTCTTGTCAAAGTACCCACAAAGGTTATAAACTTCTGTTTAAATTACAGTGTCGCCTTGAGCAACAACAGAAATTCTCTCTTTCATTTCAATGTTTAAAAAAATATGTACCAATAAAAACATTCCGTTTGGAGAATTAAAAAAACCAAACTAAACCCATGTTTGTAGCTTACTTTGTAAGTAAGAAACTGAGATCCCACAGAAGGTGCTCCAATTGCCAGATCTGGCACTCCATCCTCATTGAAGTCCAGGACTGCCAAGGCAGAACCAAATCTTCCTGAAGGCTAAAAGAAAAGGGATTGCTTTCATGTTTTCAAGTCAAAACCATGAAAACCTAATGTACATTTGCACAGGGAAGAACTGGAAACAGATGACAAAAGTCTATCCCAACAATTTTTTTTCTTCTAAGTAATAACCCCCATGCCAACACACTAACTCAAAGTCAACTGTGTTAACATGAAGGACAACTGAATATAATATGGTGCTGCTTTGCTATTTCCTCTTCCGAGTCCAATGCACCATTGATGTTAAATTTATGGTCTTCCCTGTTGACAGCATTATGACTGGGAACCTCTAAAACGCTCTGTAAGAAGACAGCAGCTGTTACTCCACAGTTTATAACCACAGAAACAAATTAAAAGGAAATGTATCTCATTTCTCCCCATTATCTTCTTTGTGAATAAAGGTATTTTCTACAGAAGATCATATTTAACACGCAAAACGGTCATTTGCTCCTACTTCTTGGTTACAAACCAGCCACCATCATGTCAAATCACAGTTTTCTCCTCTTTTTTTTCCAATACTCTTACTACAGACAAAGTGATTTGGGGAGAAGTTATCGATTAATGGAGAAATGTAGCCTCAAAGGAATTGAAACATATCTAATTAATAATTTTAGATTAAAAAGGACAGGAAACACAATATTTTCTTAAATGCAGGGACCAGAATGAGCTATACTGTGACTTACAGAGACACAACCTTAGTTTTATTTAAGGGCACTTTATGGTCTAATACTCACTTATCTGGCACAGTAATGGAAGTGAACCTACAAATCACCATCACTTCAATTGTTCCTAGGACTTTAATAGTGATTATTTTTCTTGAAAAGCATATGACATCTTTAATCAGGAGGAGTGTTTCAGGAATAATACTCATACACATTAATGCTTAGTCAAAATTCACCAATTTTCAGGCAAAAAAAAATTAAGTGACAAATATATGCCTTGACCCCTTACCTGATTACCCTGTAGTACTTGGTCAGCTTTCTCATCCAGATCCATGTCCTCTGGTGGCAAACCTGACCGGTTGCCATAGACCACATACACCCTTCCTATCTGAACATGGCCCATGGTGCTGTATCCTGGTGCTCCAGCCACCAGATCTTCATATCCATCCTGGTTTAGGTCAGCTGAGATCAGTGCCCTGTACAGCAAGGGAGTCAACAAAATCAGCATTAGTTTCCAGACTACCACAACATTAGTGGGAAAAAAAAATCACTCTAATTCAGATAAACCAGGACCTGTGTTTCCCCATATAGTTTTGTAAAGACATATATAGCATTTTTTAGATCATATATTTATTTGTGTTTTCTTGAATTAAGTAAAACCAGAAGAATCACCTTCCATTAATGCATCTGAGATCTGTAGGAACTGCTTTTTACTGTCATTAGGCACCTGAGAGCAATCAGAGCAAGGAATATGAAAAAGGGGTGCTTGCATATGACAAAGAATACAAAAAAAAAGAAATTAAGTATCTTTTAAACTGAACATCTGATATAATTGATGGACTTAACAGGATCACAGGTCTCAGTAAAATGTTGGAGTTTAGAGAGGGAACATGGAAAGAACTAACTACTGTTAATTTAGCCAGTGTGAAGTAAATTCGAGAATTAAATCCAAATTTTGAGACAGAGTAAGTTAGATAAGCAGCAATGCAAATTTGTTTTATTATTCTTCCCTGTTGCAGGTCAAGGTAGAACCTCATTGACAAGGAGAGAGAATATGCCTCTCTCTGTCCTGAATCTATCTTTGAACTCCCTACTGGTGTCGAGTATTTCCAAGAAGTCTCGCTAGACATCATCAGTCATCAACTCATGACAGACAATTAATTTTGCACAAACATCAACCAACAACACAAAAGGGGAGCCACGATCCTATACTGTTCAGAACTTGAGCCAATGTTAGTCCTAATGTTGGTTCCTTCCATTCTGAGCTTGGTCAGCATCTGAAAGAAAAATCTTACGGGTTTATTTGCTGTTCTGGACATACAATATAAGCCATTCCACCAGATTTGTACCGTTCATTGATTTGCACTGTCACCTTTAAAGATTATCCAAAGGATCAACAATAATATTTTGATAGGGACTTAGAATTTTCAGAAATTAAGAGGAAGGTGGGATGAAAAAAATTACCAACCATCCAAGCCTAGCATAGGATGAAGTCAGAAAATATGAAGCTGTTGGCTTGGAGATGTGCTTAGAAGATTTCTGATGTGCAGTTCCTAATGCTCTCCAGACACTGGTTTTAAAAGCACGGTTAATCAAGCGGAGGGATTTCTGAAATAAAGATAATAAAGAGACACAACAGTGATTAGAACACAGGTTGAAACTCTAGAATGTTTTGGGGCACCTCAAAAACCAAGTCACCAACAGTGGAAATCACCACGTGGATTTAAGAGGAGTCTGACTCAGATCATAAGCACCATTTCAGAAACACAAAAATCTGTATGCTCTAATGGGAGCACTACTAATCATTCACTGCTATGCTTTTCTGGCAGTTCTTAATCCAAAAAAAGCCATCATATGTCTGTAAAATGTAAATACTAAATATATATTTTGTCATTTTTGACACTGCAGGATGTGTTCTAAGTTCACTATACAATGAGCAAAGTGTAAAAATTTATGATGTATATCTATAGATTAACAATGGTACTGGAATGTCCATGAAGTCAGCCGCTGTTAACATCCAGAGACCCTGCTCCATCACGCAGCATTTCAGACAGAAACAAAAACCACTTTATATGGAGATGAATTTTACCTGACACATCTGTTACTTCTCACTTACTGTTGCCCAAGGCTGTATGTTGAATTGAACTCCTCTCTCTGTATAGTTTATATTCTTCTCAAGTGTTTCTGTAAGCAAAGAAGTTGTATTCTTGTGATGTTCATGTTTTGATTGTTTGTTTCTGCTAAAATAAAGAAGGCAGTGATAAGAATCAATATAACTGAAATAATGACTTGAGGTAAAAGTCGCTCTTAGGTTCTGCACCGTTCCTTTATAAAAAACTTAATTATTCATGCTAAAAGAATCTCAAATACACACACAAAAAGATTACCTAAAATATCTCTAATTTTCAGTAACTCACTAGCAGAAGACTCTCATCACTAAAGTTTTAAACCATCAGAGCTGTACTTACATGTGGTTGTCCTTGTGCTCCTTTGTGCAGTTTATGAACAGAGGGTTCTCAGGCAGGTAGCAGCCACTAAAGAAAAATAGACAGAATGCACTTCAAAGATTTTACGGCAATGGGAGTGAAACTAAAAACATGACTTTTATCCTTACTGACTCCTCTGTTAGAAGTCATCAGTTTCCTCAAGAAAATCAAAATCAGAACATCATCATAACCCTTAGAAACCCCTATGATATTTATTTGATGACCTTGATTAGGTTCTGTATGAATACCATATCTTTATAGAGCTCTTGAAGGAAACTTACTGTAACATGCCCCGTTATCTCTATGAATCTAAAGCACTTTTAATAAAAGTGCCATTCTGGAACAAAAAAGGTAACAGATTGTGCCATTCTATATGTCAAACGTAATTTCCCAAAATAGCAACAGTGATATTTTCCATATAAATGGATGGATTAATTGCCACTGTTGGTCTTCTAAAGCTATTTACAGAAATGTTGTATTCGTAAGAGAGCCATATAAGGTTAAACTTCTATAAAAATATGAAATTGTGAGTAGAAGCCTGAGCTTAAACACTGGAATACATACTCCTACTCTTTCTAATCCTATTTGCCTTCAGGGTCTGAAGGTAGTATCTGACCTCTCCTCAAAAGGGACATCTTTGCTGACTGATGGCAGCAGACAGAAGGCGCAGGCCAAGATTGCCAGTCCAGGCAGAACCTCAGGGCATGGCTATGCAACATTTAAGCAAACCCTTGAGTATGTCTTAAGAAATGCCCCAAATTTACCCCGCTAAGTATCACCTGGCCATGCCAGAGGCTTGCCAGGGCAAAAGGAGTGTGAACACATAACAAATGCAAACTCAAGGCTTGCATAATCCTGTGCACCTGGGTAAAAGGCAGGCATGGAAATGCCTTTGTCCAAGTGAGGATCTAAAGCTCAGCACCTCCTCTAGGAAAGAACCTGCCTCAAGAAGAACAATTAAGTGGGTGTCAGCACTTGACTATTCAGTTTCATAGCTCAGGATACACACTCTACCTGGTTCCATTCTCTAGCATATGGCTCGTCAGCTCAAAAATGTTGTTGGTCCAGAATGCCATGTCATCCACTCCTCCAAGGAAATATTCATGGAACTTCTCCACCAGAAATGGAGATTTACTAGCAAATGTTGGAAAAAGCTAAGAGACAGGCAACATACTCAGTAAGATGGATCACATTGTCTCCATGCTATATGTTCATTTTTATAAAGAAAACATAAAACCAACCTTGCCAACAAGAAGCCTTTCTCCATGCCTGAAAAAAAAAATCAGAAATAAAACTTGCTTTATTTAATACTTAATTATTAGTTATTTTCAAAAGTCCTATAGGGTAAATACTATGCAAGTCATTACATTTCCATGTTGGTTGCAAATATACTCTTAAAGTTGTAATGTAAAAAGTGACAATATAAACTTTATTGCCCTTAATTTTGAAGGATTCACAGTTTTTGTAAATGCTGTGTGACTATTGGTAATTAACTGAAAGATGCAGGATACAGCTAAGCTGTTCAGGATATTCAAAAGCAGACACTGCCAGATATCCAAAGTCTTTTTTGAGTTATTATTGGACTTGAAGGGATCTACATGAAGTGTAGATAAGGCATACATCTATAGACTCCTTCAGTACATAATAATTATATTGCTAACTCACAGAGCAATGGTACTTGAAGACACAGCTGTTCTCAAATAAATAGGCATAAATACATTAAATGTATAAATGCATTAAATAGCCAAGATTCACAACCTATGGTGTAATAATTAATTGAAAAGTCATTAAGTAGTCCAAATTTGAATCCTAGTTATTAAAAAATTCAGGTGTTCTGTGATTTTGGGGTCGAGGAGGGAGTCTTCGTTGCTGACATCAATGAGTAAGGTGTTTCAAATAAGATTATCATATTTCTCCTACATATGTTTCACTTACAAAAGCCCAGGCAGAGATATTCAACTTACAGTTCAAAAAACAGCAGATAAGTACATTCAGCAATTGTGCTTTCAGTCATGATCTCTTTTCCATAAAATTCCTTATAGATAGCTGCTAGGTCTTTGACAGGTACGTACCTAAAAACAAAAAGAATGTATTACAGCAACAGATGTTCCGCATCACCCAATATAAGATTACAGTTCTTGTAATAACAACAGCCTATAAAATATTCCAAATTTCAAAAGACTATAGACGGTCACGAAGATTTACTAATACCAGAAAGACCAGGATTGCACATGCAACTGTGAGAAAAAATAAAAGTGGTTATCTAAATCTTCTGCTAATTTTTATGCTTTTAAAACTGTCTGAATTCAACATCCTCAACTTCCAAAACTTAAACAAATCTCACTTAGATTGCCACTTAACTGAGTTATTTAACTAGCTGCTAGGACATTCCAGCAAAAGGTTTTCACTAATTATTTTATATATAACTACTTAATAACTTCAGAGATTAATAATTTAATCTTTTTTGCTGTGTTCTTATACATAAAACTCTCTTCTGTCCTTCCAGTTTTCATGTCAGGGAACAGGAAATATGCACATAAGAAATACCAAACTCATAACATTTAAAATAGTTGCAAGGGTTTCTTTTGAAAGAAAAATAAAGAAGGAGAGCATTTTGTTAAAATAGATTAATACAGAACTATGTGATATTATATGTGATTTTATTATATATTATTATAGAGAATAAACATTAAATATTAAAGAAGTCAATTTCATTATCTTACCAGCTCGGTGCCAGATAACTGAAGTCCAGCTCAAACTGACTCACTACATCTCCTCCTGAGGACAAAAGAATGAAAAAAACCCCACATAGCCCAACAAACAAAACCTGTTAAGTATCTGTCACAAATAACAGTGTACATGAAGTTTTGAATGGCTCTTCCATATGCATTTATATGGCAGATCTTCCAGCTATATATTTAGAATATACAGATGGTTCACCTGAAAGTATGCTGCACATTTTATACCTCCAGAGAATAATGTACAATTTAAAATCACAGTAGTGACTCCATCTAAATCTTAGCATCCTTTGGTCTGCATTTTGGCTTTAATCCAAGTGTCCATGTGCCTTATCACATCTCCTGAAACCTGAGGACAGGTACAGCAGGGCTTTGCAAACCATGGGGGAGGGCAAGAATACAGTGTCCATATGCCATTCTTAACTCCTGCATCGTACAGGACAGAGCCAGAATCAACCACCATGGTTTTGAAGAGGACTAGTTATTCCATTACAAGGATTTATGATTGGCAAACAGAAACATTACCAAAATCTCCAACACTGTGGGCTTCCGAGTATGAACCATGAAAATCAATCTGGAGAAAGAGAAAAACAAGAGAACTGCCTGTTTCTCTTAATATGAGCAGAAACAAACTCTCCAAGCAACACTAATGTTTACAGGTCCCAAACCTGACCAACTTCACTCTTATGAAGTTCATGACATTGTGTCTCTCCAAAAATCTTCCTGAAACAGGGTTCCAGCTTTTCTCTTTCCTCCCCACCACAGTCCAAAGCAAAGCTATCCATTCCAATAAATCCAGTTGTATCAATAAATAAAATAATACAGGCTTACTTCTCCCATGGCCTTCAGAAATCCTTGGTCAATGCCCAGGCTATGCCAGCTAACATCTGCCACTATATGTGAAGCAATTCCGAAAAGGAAAGCCACCAGCTTCTCTGTAGCCTACACAACAACAATCCATTTGTCAGTCATTTTACTCCGGTCTTTAAGAAAATGTTAGTATTTTATATATGTGCATTATACAAGGACACAGGTGAGAAACTCTTACAGTCCAAGAATTTACCATGACAAAGTGCTGACCACTCATTGCTTGATGCTGTGGTCAACTTTTGTAACCTGAGAAGCCTTAAGCACTTTATACAGTCCAAGGCCATAGAATTGCATGGCTGATGTGAGGGTAATTTGCATAGTTCAAGCTAAATGTGTACTAAACTGTTTTCCTGGAGCAAGGATAAACACTTCCACTTCCAAGGAGTGAACTCCCTCTGCCACCATGGGTGTTGTGTAGGCACACATAGGACAGAAATACATTCCTCTGCGCTCTCACTTTTGACAAATTGTTTTTCCTTTTCTCCTATGTAGCTCACAGACCATTAACAAGAGCAAACCTGGACTAAGTTCAAGATTTCACTAGTGAGAATTCTAAAATATGTCTGGTTTTCAAATGGCAAACCCTAAACCAGATCTCACAGGAATGCAAGACCACCAATCATATTTAAAAGTTTGGACCTATGAAATGTATCATAAGCATCAGACCGCAGTGGAGATAACTGACAGACTTTATACTGAAACTGTAAATTTTTTGTATGGTGAAGATTAAAACAGGATTTCAAGTGTTCCTATATAACCAGGGACTTTAATATAAAAATATTGGGTTTTTTCTACACCTCACAAAGGACGAAATTACAACTAGTGAAGGTGAAGAAAACAGTTGAAAGCAAGGTCAATCAAGCAAAAGTTAATCAATTTTCTTACCTCTTCCCAAGGCTGAGGATAATTCCTTCTGATGTAGTCAATACTTGCTTTGAGAAATGGTGACCAGTGAGTGTCTTCAGACACATCATGGAACATTCCTGTTGCAATAAAGTTATATCAATATTTGATTTATTCTTTGGGGAAAAATGAAATAGAAAAAAGAAAAAGAAAGGGTTTTCTCCATTAAAAACCCCACAGACTCTTGCTCAATTTCATATCATACAGATGATACATTTAGCAATCCAGCTAATGAAAAGAGCCAAAAGAGATTTATTTTTATCTAATTTATACAATCAAAACAGATACTAGATTTACCTTCTATGATTTTGGTTTGAAGGATCTGAAAATTTTGTGCCTGCTCCTTTTCTCTGTGCCTGCGAGCAGGTACTGTACGGTGAAAAGCTACCTCCCAAGCCGAGAGGATAAAGACAGCTGACAGAGAAGCTGTTGACTAAATTAATGCATCTGCTTGTATGGCAGAAAAGCTGTTGGGAATGGCAGCCAACTCAAAACGTCATGTTTTCTGGCAGGTATCAGTTTCCACAGGGCAGAGGAGGGCTATGCCATCATTATCACCATCATCATTTTCAACAGAAAGGTAAACTAGTGAAGATACAGTCAGTGTAGGAGGAGAAAAAGGGAGGAAAGCAGGAAAAATCAGGTTTAATTTGAAGACTCAACTACTACTCTGACCTGAATTTAGACAGAAAAGATTGTGTAGGATCTAACAGTGACCTTGCCTAAAAATTTCTGTGTACCTACATAAAGCCAAGTGCAAAGGGATGTTAACATAAAGACATCAAGCAGCACATAATGTTAAATTATCTAAGGGGGAAGAAGGTAGGCAGGAGATTATTCAGACCATCAGTTCTCTTGGAGGAAGAGTGCGTGTTTGTTGACACAGGAGTGTGAAACTGCGCAATATTAGGGTAGATTAAACACTGAGAGAGCAGACCTTGGAGGTAATTCAGTTACCTCCTGGCCTCTTGACATTTTACAGTGCAGCTAAACTAGATAAAAGGATGGTACTTGCTTGGCCAAAATCAGAGTAGCCTTCTACATCTAAGCTTGTCTCCTGCCTGGAAAGGCATTCTGGATGGCTTTGTTCTGGATGGCTTTCTTATGCTCTAGTCACACTCGGTTACAACAGCTCAGGTCTGCAGAGGTACCTATTTCTTCCATACTGACTAAGGAGACTGCTGACAAGTGGTCCAACTCTAACAAGGCAAGATGGACTCCAACGTTAGTGAAGGAATGAAGATTGGATACTACAGATAGAGAAGCTCTGCCCCGGTATAAGACAGGTCAAAACAGTTAGAAGGGAATGACAAGGTAGATAGATACAACCAGGCTGAAGTCGGAACTGAAAAAAATCCCAGAAGAACATCAGTCATGAAAACAAGGAAAGCAAGACTGAAGTTTGGGACAAAAGGTTGGCAGAGCGAGGCAGAAAATCAAGAACTGTGACTCGATAAGTGACAGAAGACAAAACCAGTATTAAATGCCAGAGCAGAGAGGTGATCTGGATATGAACTGAGCACATCAGGATATGAGCTAAGCAGCCTGTCATTGCCATAACCAACAGGCAGCATCAACAACCTGTGTCTGAGAAACAATGAGAAATTTGGCTGCAACTGCGTGATTTGGCTCTAAACCAAACAAAGATCCTAAGTACACCTCAAATTTAATGGAATTTGCATGGCTCACTAAAGTAAGCTACTTCCAATACTTTAAACTTCCACTCTCAACAATCAATTGGCCGGATATCCTCACACAAAGTACTTATCACTGGCCTGCCTCTGATATCTGCCTAAACACCCTAATAGCTTGTAGCTGGAGGGCAGGTTCTTTATCCCATTTGCCAACTGCTCACTATCCAGATTTACCATTTCAGTAGCAAATATCCTACAGCAAAGCCTACCTAGCTATTTTATAGCTCTAATGTTGCTGGAGAAGCTGATTATAATCAAGAGCTGACCTATTAGAGCTGAAAAATCAGGAGACCACCTGCAAGTCAAGATACACTTTTTACAGCTGTTGCAAGAGGGTGCTAATTTCATAGTGCAGACTTTTGATCTGCAAGCAGCAAAATTAAGACTGACATTAATTTCTGACAGGAACAGTAAAAGGCAAAAGACTGAACTCAGGAAAAAAAAAAAAGGCTTTAAGCTGGGATGTTGGCACTTGTCCACCCATCCCCTGCAAGTCCTATATTTTGTTGCTGTGGGATTTTTAGATTCTCCTATCCTCTTTTTGACTGATCTGATAGAAACTAATACTTTTTAATACAGAAATAGCTTTAGGTGTTCCCTAAGACTTATAAAAACAAGATCATTTTGTCTTCTCAGTACTGAGTAATCTGACCTAATTTAGTCAAACAGCATCCTTCTATCAAATTGCCCTACCCATTAAATAGTTAAATTTACCCAAGAGTTACTTTCTAAAACATTTTCAAATGTGTTACTT
Organism: Melanocharis versteri; assembly: GCA_013397845.1. Lineage (NCBI taxonomy): Eukaryota > Metazoa > Chordata > Aves > Passeriformes > Melanocharitidae > Melanocharis > Melanocharis versteri. The sequence continues at coordinate 1,022,000 of VZTG01009080.1, forward strand.
CATTATAAAGTTCTAAAAAAAGGCTCTAATAAAAATGGTGGATAGTTTTTGCCGGAAAGCTTTTTTGGCCACATTTCATTTCTTACAACACAACCATTTTCAACTCTACTAAATTCTGTAGGATTTCCACATATAAACGTAGTTGTTATAACACTGGACTTACAAAGCTTTTCTTACCACGTTTGCAGATTGGAGGATAAAAGGCATCAGGATAAATGCTCCCAGCCTGAAAAGCATCTTGGTGATTTAGTAATAACTGGGGAAAGGATGGGGGAAAAAGGAATCAGAATGCTGTTGCACAGCATAAACCCACAATTTACTGCCAACATCAAAGATACATTCTTAATAGCCAGCAAAATACAACTATCATCTTGGTAAAATACACCATGTGGTGCACAAAACCTTGCTGTCATTTTGCTGTCCTTAGGTTTATTAAATCTGCTTTCCTGAAGTCCTCTACTGATTCTTCTAATACAACTGATCACACAGAATATGACTAAAGAAGATAGGAAAACATGCAAGAAACCACACAAAGCATATATACACACCATATATACCAATTATTGGTATAATTGCTACATTTCTGTAATAATATTCAGAAGGAGTCAAATTATTTTCAATAAAAAAGGGTAAAAATACAGTCTGGGCACAATATTGACACACACATTAAAGAGAATAATAAAGAAAGGCAAGAAGACATAAAGAAAAACATTCAGAAGAAAGGTGTACAAAATTAAGCAATAATATGCTTCTTACCTGTCTATAATTAACACTCCCTTCATGCTTAATGAAAAATTCCAGAGCCCTATGTGCTGAAAAACAATATAATGAAGTGTTGATTTATAGGTACTGTGTCCAGCCCACGTTTTGTTAGAAGCACTGTCAGAACCAGAAGACACCACATTTTCATACCCAAGCCAAGTGCCACATGCATGAAACACCATTTCTCACAGAATTGTGTACCTGTGAGAGGCTGTGTTTTCTCAGCTAGGGAGTTAATAAGGAGGTGCTCTTTCTGTGGCACATCTTCAGTCTCTCTCTAATTCCCAGCTCCCGAGCTGACCAACCAAGCTGAAATCACAGGGACATGAACTCCTCATGCCCAGAAATTAGCTACAGCAGTGAACTGACAGGACCACACCCAGCATATATAAAGCACGGACCATAAGTTCTAGCTGTACTGTATTCAAGCTTCCCTGTTGCCCTTAACAGTGAAAAAGGTATGTTGGGAATCACTGTGGGTGTTTAACAGTTTGATTAATTTTTAACATACATGAAAAGTAACGAAAATCCAAAGTCAGCAAGGTAAATAACACTATTTATTCACTGAAATGGCAGATACTCTTACAGCCAAAATCTTTATTTAGCTGGCGTAACAAGTGAATGAAACAAATTGACATCCTTTTCTTTAATGAGGTCTCCTCCTAATTAATATTAGATCCCAGGAATAATCTATCAACACTATTCTAAAAATACCCAACATTGCCTCTAAAGCTATTTATAAAGACTGAAGTTAATTTGTTCCTTACCAAATAAGTCACATCACAAAAAAAANAAAACTGTGTGGGTTTGGATGATCTTTCACTTGGAATTTTACCCAATGACCTAAATCATTCTTATATTAATAAGGTAAGATACCTTAAAGACCAGCCTTGCACCAGAAGAGAAACAACAACAACAAAATAATAAATAATAATCTAAAATTTTAAGGCTCAGACATTTCTACACACATCTCTGATTCCAGTGTGGGAGAGTCTCAGTTTGGCAGTTTGCTTTTTCTGCATCACACCTCCCCCGCACTTCTCTCACTACTCAAGCGGGCCCAGGTTCTCCAACTCCATCTTTACAAGGAATTTGGTGCCAGATCCCCACAGTCCCACAGAGCCTCACAAGTCTGACAGGAGCCCTAGGACAAAGAGCTTCCACACTCAGACCTGCCTCAGGCACGGCCATGCAAGTAGGACACAGCACAGCTCTGCCAAGCACACTGAACACGATCAACATTCTGAACAGGCAGACCTTTCCACCATTTTAAAAGTACTTTCAAAAATCTGTCCCGGATTTCTTTGGTGCTGGCTTTGAGTGAGAGGAATTCCTTTCTACAGTTTGTTGTTTGCGGCTTTTTGTTTTGTTTTGTTTTGTTTTTTGGGGGTTTTTTTGGGTTTTTTGTTTGGTTTTTTTTTGTTTGTTTGGGTTTTTTTGGGTTTTTTTGGTGGTTTTGTTGTTGTTGTTGTTGTTTTGTTGTTTTGTTTTTTTGCTGTTGTTGGCGTGTTTTTGTTTTCCTGGAATACTCAGTGTTTGAATTCTGGAAATATTTTCATCTTATCATCATAGACTTCTATGTGCACAACAATAAGAGCACTCATTTTAGCAGCACCAGAGCTGATCACAGTTTAATGTAATTTTCAGACAAATGGACAAAACTTGTCGTAAACTATGACCCAATAATTCAGTGTACACACAACTCCTTAGACAACCAAGGTCTTTAAATTATATAAATGCCAGTTTTCTGCAACATGCTCCCTTGATTAGAAAAAAAAATGACTGCTTTGGGACAGATCTGTAAGCTTGTTTCTCTTTGCAGATTTTTTTTTTTCAAACACACTCTATTCTGGCAAATCTGTTATTTCAAGTCCTCAGAAGCTCATAGTCGGTAATCAGAACCCTGAGCCTGCAGAGTTGTGTGCACTTGCCTAACCTCAGGCAGCATGACTTCCCCTACAGATTATTATGGGTTTCTTGACACATTGTTAGGAAAAGCAAATTGTTCCAGGATGCTGACCAAGGGTACAACACTCAGACAGGGAAGAAACTCCAGTCTCAAACACCATGAATAATCCCAGTCTTTAAATTGTTCAAAGTTGCATGTATTCAGTACTTAAAGTCTGAGAAAATTACCTGAATAAAGGCAACCTCCTACATTTTACCATCTGCTTGAGCAATGGATTTAGAAACAAAAACAGAAGAACAAACAATTAAAACTGTCAATTATTATGAGCAGCTGTTTCAGAATAACCTCACACTGCTCGTGTTTTTGCTTGCAATAACTGCGGAAGAAACCAGATTTTAAAAATAGCACAGGCAAACAAGAAATTCAAAATAGAAATAATTCTCCATCTTGGTGTTCACTCAGTTTCTCCTTCATTCTCTACCAATCTAGGCTGTTCTGGCTACAGAGAGCAACCTACCAGAAAGAGACATAGAACAAACTTTTTATGATGTTAGTCACAGATGCAAACACATTACAGAATTTTATCTATTTGTGTAGGTAGGGTACAATTAATACAGGATGATTTGAAAACAGAGCTACCACAAATGGCTTGTGTTATAATTTAGTTTAAATATAACAATCCCACGAATTGCCTAAAGCATTCCCTTTCCTTCTCCAAACCCAACTCTATCTGCGTACGACTCACAGACAAAAACATTCCAGTTACATAATGTCTGTGTTTTAGGAGACGGAAAAATACGCAACCCAAGTAAATTCAGGGATTTTACTTATAAACACAGTAAAATTTCCAACTCCAAAATCAAACTACTCATTTATCCTATCTGTTATTCACATTTTTAAATGATGTAGACTGCTTGTTACTTTAACATTATTTCCTCTCTCTGCTCTCCAGCTGAATCTGAATTTACTTCTCTTCACAAGAAATTCAAAACACAAGAAAATCCATTTTAAACATGTCTTACCTATTTCAACATGTGTTGAAATTCCACACGGGACACATCTTTGACAGAAATGGTAGAGTATAACCAGCAAGACAGACCAAATCTTCAGACCAACCATGATGCTGGCTCCAACTGTGGTTTTCAGAAGCCTGGAGCAGTAGCACTGTGACCTTTGAAATGTAGGTTACGGAGCATGCCTTTTCTTTCACACATATTGCTGACACAGCAAGAAAACGACTGCTGAATTTGAAAGGCTATTTTATACCAATGCTTTCTTTTACTGCAAATGAAGTAATTTACACAAAGAAAGAAATAACCTATGTGTGTTCTCCTCACTTGAATTCTGTAATACCTCCGGGATTTGAGCAGTGTAATCAGTGCATCACTGCACAGCAGCAGTGCGATTTCTGTTAAATACAACAGCATGGCAAACAGCATCCTCTCACAGTTTGTCCAGCTCGTGGTGTTCTTGCCTTACAACAACTACGTCCCATTTCACAAAAGAAATTAAAGCCAATTGCCAAAACAGTATTAATAGAAAGACACTAGCTCCTGAGTTGCAGGTAATACAAATTCATAACCTTTGGTGAGCTGATAGGACACTGCGCACACAAGTCTGGGTCTTATGATCCGTATTGAAAGCCCAGTTGATACATGGGGGACTCATGGAAGTAGTCCTGCCAAGTGTACTGCTATGAACTTCTGGCTGCAGAAGCTGGGCACCCTGCGTTTCCCAGCCACATGGGAAATGCACGTGGCACAGCCACACCAGTCCCCAGTGAGATGGTGGCACTGGGCAGGGGCTTCGCATGGCCCTTGTGCCGGAGACTGACCGGCTGTCATGGGACCCAGTGGCCCACGGGCTCTCACGGGTCAGTGCCCCTGCAGTAAAGCACAAGTGAGCCTGGAGGAGACTGAGAGCCCTGAGAGACCTCATCACAGTCTACAGCTTCCTCACGAAGGGAAGAGGAGGGGCAGCCACCGACCTCTTCTCTGTGGTGACCAGTGACAGGACCCCAGGGAATGTCATGAAGCTGTGTCAGGAGTGGTTTGGGTTGGGTCTTAGGCAAAGGTTCTTCACCCAGAGGGTGGTTGGGTACTGGAACGGGCTCCCCAAGGAAGTGGTCAGACCACCAAGCCTGACAGAGATCAAGAAGCATTTGGACAACGCCCTCAGGCACATGGTGTAACACTTGGCGTGTCCTGTGCAAAGCCAGGAATTGGACCTCGATGATATATCGAATATCCCAACACAGGATATTCTATGACTCCAAGCCTCCCCTCTCCCTACGAAGCGGGGGTCTCGATGGGGCGCATGAAACGAGGCTCCGGGAAGCAGAAGCACCCTCCCGCCCCACTCCCCCCCGCTGCGCTCCCACCCCTAGCCGGGTGCCACCCGCCGCCGTGTCCCGGCGAGACGCCACTCCTGGCCCGGCCCCTCGGCAGCGGCTCCTCCTCCGGGGCGGNGGCCGCCTCCCCGCCAAGGTGAGCGGCCGCGGGAGGTGGCGGCGAGGGGGCCCCGGGGCGGTCCGGTCCGGCCCGGTCGGGCCTCCCGGGGCCTCGCTTCCCCGCCGCTGCGTGCGGCGGCCGCGGCAGCCTTGTCTCTCCCTCCTCCCAGGAGAGGAGCGCGCGCCTCCGCAGATGGTACGAGCTGATGGTGGAGAACAAGGAGGAGCTGGCGCGGATCATCACGGCCGAGAACGTGAGTGGGGCGGCGGCGGTGGGCACGGGCGCTGCCCTGTGCTGGCACTCGCGCTGGGAAACCCAACGCAGGCAGGCGAACGGTGACAACCAGGAAAACAAGACAGCCGTCGAGCCTCTCCCTGCGCACTTCAGCAGTTAGCCACCATGTCCTTTTTAATAACTTGGGGCATGTGGTGCACTCGCATTGCTCTGCTCGGTCAGTGGGTGACGTTTCAAACATTCCTCCTCCGGACATAAATAAAGTGCGTTGGTTTGATGACAGTAGTACCTGATCAGCGGAAAACAGACCCACGCTGTGCTTCATGGCATGCAAAAGCGTACATTCACCTAAACCATGGTCCTCATGGCAGAAATGTTTGTGACTGGGAAAAATCATGCAAGTCTCCAAGTTGGATTCGCACAGTCTGCTTTGGTCTGTATCATGGCGTAGTCTGGGAGCTCACAAACTGGTGACTTTTTGGACCAAACTTTGCTGGAAGACACATCAGCAGCTCTTCTGTGGTGTCACAGCTGCTGATGGTCATTCAGTCCACGGGATCAGACCTGGGGATAGTCCAAAGCATTACTCCCAAAACAAATGACCCTGGCATAAACTTGTTAATTGTTTTGCCATGATTTGTGTCTTTCTTCAGAGTGGTAATAGCAGCTAACTCAGAGTAAATAAATGCATACTACATTTGCTATTTTTCTTCCGGGCAGGTATGAATCCAGGCACAGCATACAAATAATTGACTATACAATGATGGTATATTGAATCCACACAACTATTGCTGCTGCAATCATATAATCATTGTTGGAGATCGCAGTGTATGTCAGAGGGACGGGATCGTAAAATACTCTGAAAAGAAGAGAAACTCCAAAACTACTTGAGTTTGTTTATATTGCTTCCGTTTGTCACTTACAATGTATCTTCAATCTGATTTAATCAAAGGGGAAGCCTCTGAAAGAAGCACAGGGTGAAATCGTATATTCAGCCTCATTTCTGGAGTGGTTTGCTGAGGAGGCTCGCCGGATTTATGGTGATGTTATTCCAGCATCTGCAAAAGACAGAAGAGTCCTGGTGCTGAAGCAGCCAGTAGGAGTGGCAGCCATTATAACCCCAGTAAGCATAGCTGAACTCTTCTGAGTCACATGGAGGTTTTCAGCTCAGCCCGCAGCTCAAAATGTCACTTATTTCTGCAAAAACAGGAGGCAAAATTTTCCCAACCTTGATTGTACTATTTTCTCTCTTCCTAGTGGAATTTTCCCAGCGCTATGATTACCCGGAAGGTTGGTGCAGCTCTGGCAGCTGGCTGCACAGTGGTAGTGAAACCTGCAGAGGACACACCTTTATCAGCATTAGCTCTTGGGGAGGTGAGCTTGCAGTGCTAACTTTACCTCAGCAATGGACTGACACTGTAAACGGGGAGTCAGATGGGCTTGGAAGGTACCTCTGGCCAGCTTCATATGTGAAGAAAGGACAAACTGACTTGATGCAGGTGTTTTAGTTTAGCGAGAATCTTTGTAAATTGCCTCTAATATGGTCTAGAGCCTCAAAATGGATCAGGCCGTTTTGATACATGAAATATCCTTATAGCTTTTTTTGGTTCTTTTGAACAGACAGCTTAAACCGGAGCAAAGCTGCTCTTTCAAGCACCTGTGGCACCTGTTCCTAGTTGTGCTGAGTCCTTTTGGCTTTCCATTGACTTACAGACTGTTTTCTTCAAAACAGTGAACAATCATTAAGTGACTATTCCTCTTACAAAGTGCACTAATAATGCAAATTCTGTTTTTCTTTTGTTGCAGCTTGCAAACCAGGCTGGAATCCCAGCAGGAGTGTATAATGTTGTTCCTTGCTCCAGACAACAGACAGCAGCTGTAGGCGAAGTTCTATGCACTGATCCATTGGTATCCAAAATATCTTTTACTGGCTCTACAGCAACAGGAAAGGTACATAGGTGGACAGAATATCCTTGAAGATTATTACTGTGGTTATCCTAGAAAGGTAGGGGAAAAGTGTGTGCCTTTATACAGAGCCTTCTCTTCTGGCTGCTGTATACAGATTGTCCAAATAATTGTGTACCACTTGAGATACTTCTTATATGTTTTAGCATCAGTACTTCACAGAAGGATGCCTGTCTGCAACTTCTTGATAGCTGTCCTTTATTAAACTATAATGTGAACAGTTCTGTACAAGGTGTTCTTGGTTTATATCATAAGGTGACAACATACTAATAAGAACACTGAAACTGAGTTTCAAAGGTACCATTCAAGAATGGCTTCAGCAGTTGAGAGAAAGTATTAGAGAAGTGAGGCCCTGGAATCTCTGCTATCTGCCTTAGTCAATAAGCAATATTGTCTTCATCTCTAATTGAATCACTGAAACTGCAGTGTGGCTACAAAATGTCAGAATTCTCTGGGATGGCTGTATGCAGAATTAAGAAAAAGTCTGGTATCAAGGCAAATCATAATACCAAATTCTCTCAGATCTTGGAAAACTTTTGTAAGAGTAGAACAAGCAAACAAAGTTGACAATATTAGTGTGTAAAAGTTTGACGTGACCTGAAGTCAGTCAAAATCTTTCTCTGTATTAGTCCTTGGCCAGAATTTCATCTTTAAAGATTTAAATGGAAGAAATTTGTTTTTGTCATAGGAGATGGTCTAGCATTGTAGAGAAGATGCATATTATTTCCTTGCCAGAGTTAATTTTTCACTGCCTTGCATCCATGATTCGTGATTCCACTGTTCACATCTGTTAGAGGTACAGATGTCTGTGTCTCCTCTGTTGCTTACAGATCTTGCTGAAACACGCAGCTGGCACTGTGAAGAGAGTTTCCATGGAGCTTGGAGGACATGCTCCTTTTATCGTGTTTGACAGCGCCAATGCGGACTGGGCTGTCGCAGGAGCCCTTGTTTCCAAGTATAGAAACTCAGGACAGGTGAGAATTTTTGTCCACATTTCTAGACAATGAAGAGCTGTACACGAAGTTTAAGCTGTAAATAAGCCATTTTATGTAAAAGGAAAGCATAGAACACTTCATTGTGAAGAGGAGGGTGCTGCAGTCACACATGGCTCTGGGCACTAAAGCCAGTTACCAGCAAGTCTAAATAGCAACACTAAAATCCCATATATTTTCGCAACATACGCGGCAGTCGGTAGTGACCCTGTTAGAGAAGATGATGTTCTCTAGGACCCCTTGCAAGAGCTTGAGAAGTGATAAGGCATTTTTTCATATGCTTTGTTAACATTAAATTCATTGGCGAACAAGAGCTGTGAAAGACACCGTCTTGCTTCAGTCTGTTAAGACACTCACAGATAGTTTTTTCCACAATGAGTAGCTTTAAAAAGTTCATAGACAAGATTCTAGGGTGTGTTGCTTCAAATGTATTTAAGAGTCAAAAAAATTTTAAGAGCATCACTTTCCAGAACAGTCAGCTGAGAAGGGCTGAATGGAGACTGTTCCAGCCTTACAGATACATGTGAACATTAAGCTGATGAACTCCAGCTTTTGAGAAGCACCAGATTTTCAGTGGGTCTGGGAGGTCTTTGATAGGGGAAACTTTGCTCGAATAGCATAAGAAGACATGACTAATCTTGGGAAGAAAGAAAGGAAACAAATGGACAAGGACCACTAAGGGATCAGACCCAGACTGGACAAGATCTAACATAAAAGGCACCTCTGCTGCTGTAGAGAAGAATAAGTAGCTGTTATTTTTCACATACTGTAGCAATCAAAGTAGGATGCAGTCAGAGCAAAGGGGTAGCACAAATAACAGGCCACTTAGAAACAACTTCCAGGAAGAAAGTAAACTCAAACTCAGATAATAAAGGAGTTAGAGAAAAAGACCCCAGACCACTAAGCGGGATTTGAGTTTCTGCTGCTCAGTCCAGCATTCTGCAGTCTAATCGGAAGGTATTTTTTGCAGCTTCTCGACCTTGGTTGATACACATATCTGAGTTCACAAAACTCACAAAACGTTTCCTCGGCGCAAGCAGCTTAGCAGTGTGACATATTTCACACACCCACTGACAGCTTTTTGAAGTTGTATTTCTAAAGTGAAATGGGTGATGAAAAAAATGGCATAGCTAGGTAGCAGCTTAGGATGAGGGAGGAGAGGCAGGGGACATCAGTGTAGTAACCTGATTCTGTGGCATGAAGGCCAGAATGAATCAATGGATGGATTAAATACAATATAAACTACTGGGGTTTTGTCTTGTCTTGTTTGTTTTCAGACCTGTGTTTGCGCAAACCGTTTCCTGGTGCAAAAGGGAATTCATGATGAATTTGTGGAAAAGTTTGCTAAAGCTATAGAGAAAGAACTACATGTTGGAAATGGATTTGATGCAAAAACTACCCAAGGACCACTAATAAATGAAAAAGCAGTGGAGAAGGTATAAGTAAATATTTCATTTTTAACATCTTAGTTTTCTTTTTATGATCCATGAAATAACTTCACATTTATGTTTCATCTTTTTTTCATTTGTTTTATTAGAACATATTTGCAGTGTGATTGGAAGTGTGTTCTGTCCCCCAAATCCATGTGTACATACAGACAAACAGGTGTGGACAGTTTGACATCATGCCCCTGTTTCCATTAAGGGAAAGAGAGGCATCCTGTAGGATAAACTGATTCCTCTTAAATATTCCTAGCTGTTCTCAAGTCCATTCTCTGAAATTGGACACACTGTGAGAGCTGTATGGTGATCCTGCAGTTCTGAAGCACTGTGGTTGACAATTTCTTTTGAGGAACAGTGTTTCTTTGTGGCAAAGGCTAAGCAGAAAAATTTATCAGGGTTAAAGATACCAGAACTCTGGATGTTGTAATCACTTGAAACTTCATGTGCATGGTTTGGGTCTTGGGTCTTTGGGTCTGTTTTGGATGACCTGCAACTCCAGGAATATTTCTTTTTAAAAAAATCCTAATAAGTCACATCTTCTATAATACTTCACCCTTCCTACGGTTAAAGATGATTAAGTCAAGTGGCTCATTTTTTGTAAGATACTACAGCTCAGTTATATGCAGGCTTGGTTTGAATCCATTATACATGAATATTTCCAGATTCTCTTTATAAAAGAATGGGAAAATATTCAGTTATGTAGAGGGACAAAGGATACAGTCTTTGAATCTCTTCCCTTCTTGCATCACAGAAGTGTAGTGTATGTATGATGTACAACTATATGTACAAATAAACAAACACTGTGTATAGTTACTTTCTGTCATTTCAAAGGACAGTATTCTAGGTGGAGATTGCTACTTTAGTTATTACTTTGTTGTCTTTAGATGAATTGTAAATGTAGGGGTAGGTAGAATTGTAGATGTAGGAAAATGTTCTTGCCAGTTCCATCTTGAAAGTTGTTTCTGTTTCCATGGCAGTCATGTACTTCCATTTCCATCGTGCTGATATAAGATTCAGTTTTTAGTCCTGCAAAGACTTTTTCTCACATTAGGTGGAGGCTTTTAATTTCAACAGAAAGGTGTGCTGGGGGCCACACTCATAATTTATCCCTCTGAAATTATGTCAGACTGAGAGAAACAAGAATTGAAGATAAATTAGATAATATTGCAAATGATCCTCTGCAAAGTGTAAACCTCTCTTCAATATTTTTTCTTTAATACTGGGGAGTATTATTTGTTCAGTGGGAAATGTATTATTGCTCATTCTTAAATGCTGACTTTACAATTTTTGTTATGCATACCTCAGGTAGAGAAACACATTAAGGATGCAGTTTCTCAAGGAGCATCTGTTGTGACTGGAGGGAAACGACACAGCTTGGGGAAGAATTTCTTTGAGCCAACATTACTTAGTAACGTTACAACAAAAATGCTTTGCACCCAAGAGGAGACATTTGGCCCTTTAGCACCAGTTATCAAGTAAGATTATTAATTTTACAGATCAAAATTAACAATTAAAAAAACAACAAAAGATTATTTTGAATAAACAAGATTTGAACGTTTGCAAAAATTATTTTTGTATGATCATACAAGTATTGTAAAAAGACTGGCGTACACATGTGAAAACATACTTTGGATATGTGGTTCGTTTGTTTCTTTTTCTTGACCTGATCTTAGCATCTCTGCAACTTTTTGGACATTAAATTATCTCAATAGTTAAGCAAGGCTCGATAGCAGCAAAACGTTCATCAGCTTAATGATCTGTGGTATGAAATAGGAGACAGGACTTTTGAGTTTGTCATGTGATTTGCTAGTCCTAAGCTTTTCTGGCAGAGGATGACTTGGAGCTGTCTGTCCTCCTTAAAGCGTTCCCTGCATTTGTGCAGAGCAATTGGATGTGATGGAAGAACATACAGTTATCTCAGAGCTGAGAGTGCTGCGTAGCTGGGGAAATAGGTAGGCTAACCCATGTGAAGTAAATGGTTTGGTACCATCCAGCTACCTAGGGAGGATAAAGGCAATCGTTAACTACTTAACTGCAATTTAAATTAAGAGAAGAGGTAGACGCTTCAGTGTTTCAAAATGAAAGTTAAATTTGCTTTTTAAGGTACACTTCTGGGAAAAATTAATTGACATTTTAATTCCTGATAAGACTGCTTCTTGTAAGTCAGCAAGACAGCAGGTGAACTGCGGGCCTCATTTTTATTTTCTCTCTTTCTATTGACAGATTTGAGACCGAAGCAGAAGCTGTTGCTGTAGCAAATGCAGCTAATGTGGGTTTAGCAGGTATGCCTTTGTCAGAAAAGTGTATTTCTGTGGTTTTGTGAGCTTTAGTGTTACGGGGTGATGATTTTGAATGTCAGTTAGTCTCTTTTTCATGGTCTTCTGCAATTTTTCTTACTGATTTTCATTCCTGTATCTCTGTGTCTGCACAACAGGATATTTCTACTCCCAAGATCCAGCTCAGATCTGGAGAGTTGCAGAACAGCTGGAAGTTGGAATGGTTGGTGTAAATGAAGGCATAATCTCGTCAGTGGAGTGTCCTTTTGGTGGGGTAAAGGAGTCTGGCTTAGGGCGAGAAGGTTCAAAATATGGCATCGATGAATACTTAGAAATAAAATATGTCTGCTTTGGAGGATTATAAAAGCCTTCGAACAGCACAATCCCAACAACTTGGGAAAGAGTGCTGTTCTTTTAATAAGCTTCTTGAGCCAGAAATACGTATGAATGCAACTTCTACCTTCTTTAGAACTAATCAACCCTGTCCTGTGTGTGTATAGAGGTATCTACAGTATTCTGTGCTGCCAAATGTTTTTACATGGTCTTTGTTTATACATACAGTTTTTCAGCAATGTGGTCACAATGTCCATTATTTTTCGTAATGAGTAGGGATGTACATTTATTATTCTTGGATTATGCCTGTGTAACTGAGAGAACTTGGAGACTTGTGCATAATGAAAACTAGACCACTATTTTTTACTACCTTTAGTATTTCAGTGTGGATATGGGAGGCTTTGGGATGGCAGTCTCCCTTTAGAATTTTGTGTAAATACTTACACTTTCTAATGTGGTTATGTGACCTCCTTTAGATGCAAGTGTGTCTTTTTTTTTCTTTTAATCGTGGGAGAATCTGCTGCTTACAAAAGGTGAGGAATTGTTTTGAGCTATATCTAGGCATCCACATAGACAAACAGACAGCTTTTTTAGCACTGTTAATGCTGACTGCAGGGCTGCTGCCTTTTCAGCTTCAGGTTTTTGAGCAAAGAAGTGTAATTTGTACCTAACAGCTTGCATGCCTAAGATGAAATATGGTCCTTGTTTGATGCCTTTTAGCCACAGCAGTCCTGGGAACAGGACAGTCCAGGAAAAAGAATTGCTGGCTTAGTGAGAAGCAGAAGGAAGATGGGATACTCACAGGAATAACTTGCAGAATTGTAAGGGGAGACTGTAAGGGCCGTGTGAAGAAAGCAGAAGTGGTGATGTGATGATAAACTCCCTCCCTTCCATGAAAAGACCATGACTCTCCTTGGGTAGAAGCACAATCCCTGATGTAAATATTGCTCAGTGTCTAAAGGAATATAACTCACCCCCTTCAAAGAATGGGAGCAGATATCCATCCCTGTGGAATTGGATTTGTGGTTACGCAGGTGAAGGTCCATTAGGGAGGAAGGTTTAAAAACCTTTGAACATGGCTCATTTGTGACCTAATAAAGATTTAAATAGTGGTGGTTAGAGGTCAGGCTTTGACACATCACTTCACTATTCTGTCATCTTCAAAAGATGATGTAAGACTTCCTTAGTATGAAATAAACAATGTTGTTTAAATATTATTTTAATGGCAGTCAAACAAAGCACTTTAAAAAATGTGCAATGTTAATTTGGTGAATAAATCAGCACTGCAGAAGTTAAGTGGAATAAATTTTGTTTCTTCTGTTCATTATTAAAAATAAATAAAAGAAGGCAACAGAGCCCTTCCTCCTATAAAGTAATTAATGTACTCTATGAAATGAAATATTTTAAAATATTTTATCCCATAAGGCAAAGAGGTACCAGGTAACACAAGACTTGGGGAAGGAGGGAAAGCAAGCTGGAACTGAGTTTCACGGGGTTTTTTTTTAAAGCGCACATCAAGTAGCATTGACTGCTACTTCTTATTTTTAAATATTTTTTATGGTTGTATTTGTGTAGCAGTTGAGACCAGGTGGGTCTGGAGCACGTTATCTGTCAGTACTGTGTGCATCATGCCAACCAAAGGGCAGCTAAAGGGCATTTACTGCCCTTCCAGTAATTTCCAAGGCACCAAACCCACATACTTGTGGTAGTGAGGACTTAGTACTGTTATCCGTGCTTGCTGTCAAGAACACAAAAGGGATGGCCTATTTCTACACTAGCTGTAAGACACTTTCCTATAGCCAGCTTCTAAGATTACACTTTTGAGCACACAGGCTGCCGGCATTTGGGGAAGAGAGTGTTGCAGGAGAAAGCTGTTTGCCAGCCTTGGCTACCAATGTGTTTAGTACGAACTGGAAAAAATAACTTGGTAAAAGAAGGTCATGCCTTGGTGTCTGGGTCCCACAAAACAATGATGCAGGCATAGTTACAGGTATTGTACACAGGTAGAATATCTGCCACTGAAATTGCAAACTTTAATTTTGCCTGTGAACTGCAGTATAAGGTCAAAATTAAAGTTATCTTATTTACAGCTGTATGACAGTGCATTATTTGATGTAAGTGTACTTCTTGGGACAGTGCAATTGGAGGATAAATTATTTAACCCTTGCTCTCTTCACTGCAAAGTTACTGATCTGATGCATTGGTACATTTAAAATCTTAATGTCTTTTCTGATAATAGCACTTCTCATGAGTGTTTACCTTTTTTTTAGCAAATAATACCTTTTACAATGCCTAATAACAAGCACAAACAATAATTAAAGATAATGTTTGTAAGAAACTTAAAAAATACCTTTGTCTAGATTGGATTGTGGTTGGATTCCAGCATAATATCCTCATGTCAGTAAAGTCTACATCAGTTAAGCACAGAATAATCACAGTTGTCTTCATAGCAAAAGCTATGATTCTTCAACAAAATACTTACTTGAATTCTCACACCTCAGTTGTGTTGGTTGCACTTGTGATAGTTTAGCAATTTCTGGACATTAAAACTGTGATGAAAAAATGTTTTCAGTTAATAAATAACTTCTGTGAAAGCACCGGATTCTGTGGTTTATTACCTTATTCAATGCTGAATTGACAAATTGACAGCAGCCACTTCAAGTCACTTTTCAGTCTCAGATTTGCACTGAAGATTTTGTTCTGACAGCTTTATCCCTGGGAAAGACAACGATTCTTTGCATCCACATGTTCATACAGTGTAAGATTTTGGTATCCCCGATTACTGTCCCTTGAATCTAAATCAAATAGATGAGACTCCCTGGGCATAGTAATATGCCATCAGTCATTTTGTATGTCAGTCTTTTGTGCTGAGTCAAACATTTTATCACAAGATAGATAGGTTTTGCAGATCAGAGTGGCTTCCCTGCTTTTGTAATGCGATTACTTACATAATTCTTTATTTCAGTCATTAAGATTTAAAATGGAGTTTTGGGAGGTCTTTTATTTCTATTTAGTTAATACAGTCTTGAAGCCTGAGAAACTATCTTTTAATTGCCAACTCAACACAGTCACAGCCAAGTTCCATTTTATTTTCTTAAGTTACTCTTTAAACAGCCGTTTAACACATCCCCAGGCCCACCGCCTCCACTGCCTGTCTTCTCTGTGTAACAAACTCTCAAGAAACTATGTTTACCTCTCTACTAGATATTAACAACTTAGCTATCTTAAAGATTTAAGTGTGGTGTTTAGTAGCTCTAAGTTACATTTTAGCACTTTGTTTAAAGGGTTTCCATGTCAAAACTTCCTGCTAAGGTCCTTCCAAGAAGAACCATGAGAAGCTGGTGGTTCAGTCACTTCATCAGTGAGTGCCAAAGCTGCTTAGCACAACTGGCTGAAGTTGTTTTGGAATCATGCTGATTATCACCTGTTGCACCACCTCCTCACAGGGATGGGGGCAGGCTACTGCTATTACCAAAATGTACAGTGCAATAGCAAAGGGGCAGATTCCATCCTTCAACAAAGGACCCCTGTATCTCAGCGCGTTCTGCTGCCAGTATTCCCTTGCAGTCCAGTGGCAATGTTTGAGGTACTACCCAGACTGTGGCACCATGTATCCAACTAGACTTGAAAAGTTGCATTCATGGTGTATGATTTTTTCCCTTACAAAAAGACACTTGTATCTCATAGCACTTTTTATTATCACTATTCAGTGCAAACTTAACACATGATGATGGAAGGATTTTTTTCTTTTCCAGTTCAGAAACAAGCAGCATAACCTACCCCTCTCTAACAGCTTATTTTGGGTTACATTGCACACTGTATCTCTAATTACTGCTAAGCAGCTGACTCAAGTCTGGAATCTGTTATAGCCACAACACCTGTGAAACCACAACACTGGGAATGACAGCTGGTGATTACTTATACACGGCCAATTAAACCAAGTAAGGACTAGCACCACATGAAAACTTATTGTGAAGTGCAGTAAATTATCTTTTTTTCCTGCTCTCTAATGTACTGAATTATGTGATCTCTTTAGAAAAAGATGCTTCTGTCAGTAGGAAGGGAAGGAATCAGCTCCTGCTTTGCTTTTATGTTTGAGTACAGACATAAGCTATGGTATACAACATTTGTCTGTTAGCCTGGCCTGACTGCTGAGTCCAATATAGAATACCGTGCTTAAAAGAGTACCTGACAAGTTTCTAAAAGGAAAGAACAAAACTTTATTAATAGTTACATAAATGTAGTAATTTCAGCTCAGAAATGGTTCCAGTTACAATACAATAGCATTTGCAATAAATAACATTTTCTAGAAACAGATTCCTAACAAAAATTCTGTAATAGCTCACCCATCCACCCACAGGGAGAAGTGCTTTCATACAGAGACAAAATACAGAAGTGCAGCTCATCTGCACCTGATTCATAGCCTGTGCAAAAATCATTTGGCTTTGTCGCCTCCTTCTTAAAATTTTATTCCAAACTTTGTATTTCCTTCCTTTGCCTTGGGGAGTTCAGGATATAAAAGGTACATGAAATGGGTTTTTCTTTGCTGCAGAACTATGGGATTAGTATTCAAGTTAGGGATCCCTGATAAGCAATAACTGATGTTAAGAAACTAATTCACCTCTATCCCGTTTCCCTTCTCCTGGAGGAATGTTTTCCTCTATCAAACCTCACCTAAATGGCAGAAGACTACACTTACTGTCATTTTATTACTACCATCCCAAAGCTCCACCTGACTATTGCCCGTTACTGGTATTCTGGGGGGCAAAACTAGTTTCACTTGAGGTTAGAAGCAGGAACAGAACATTTGCCTAAGAACTCGATTATTTCAAGAACATCCGACTATCTGAGGAAAGTTTGCACCAGCACAGAGAACACATACATGCACTCACTCTCTCCTTGCATGTGTGTGCACTTCTGTTTGCCCACAGGAGACGAAGGAAAGGAAAATTGACATCACATAAGCAAACAGCTGACAGCACAAAATAGATGCTTGAACAGTACTTTTATCTGATGCATCTGACAGAGGGAGAGTAAGGCTGTTTACTAAAAGGACAGAGTTGACAATCTATTCTTACACATGAAACAAGAATAACCTTTTTTCCCTTATGCAAATAAACAATTCTCTGTAATTAGACAGTTTGCATTTTGCTTTGTTTTCTCTACTTAATATGACAGGTTGAACCATAGGACAGAGAATTTCGATGTGGATCTCAACAGATTTGCCAAGGTAAATTTTGTTTCATACTGCAGTATGATTTTGGTTAGGAAAATGAAATCCACAAGACCTGTTCGCAGCCATGGCAGTTTCTTGCTGCGTATGTACTGCATTGAATACTACACTTGGGTACTGAACCTGTTGAATGCTTAGGAAGTTTTTTTCCAAAATATACTCCTTCCTTAAAATGCAAAAAAAGGCAGTCCTTTTACATAGCTGGACAATCCCTGCTTGTGTGTGTAAAACCAAGATGCAAATGAAAATCCAGTGCCTACACTTCAAGACAAAGAGGCACTGCAAGTATCACCACACTGTCTGCCTTCAACAAGAGGCAGTATCTTAGCCGTGCCAAACTCAATTATTCTTTATTTTCAGTAGACTGAGCCACACAGGACAAGCTCTATCTGGTCTCCTCTGCTCTTCAGTGCAGGTGAGTCTTTTGGGAATAGCCCCACCCCTATTTTATAAATCAGCTGCTGGTACTCTTTCTGTATGTGAAAGAAAACAGTGTGTAAAAGTAAATGTGAGGACTGAGAACCTGCTTTGAACCTATAATAATCCAAACCAAAGGATTAGAATCTGAATTCTGCCATTGTGTTTGCACTGTTACAACCAGTTTTCTGACCCTTTTATTCATGGTATGAACTGACATTCTGCAAGAAAGCAGTAGTTCTAGAAGTAACTATACCGAATCAAGATACAAGGCTTGCTGTAGTTTCTCCTAAATTCCTGACATAAACATGCTTGGCTAAGTGACACAAACATGATACCACAAATCCACAGAGCCAGAAATTATTGCTTTCAGCTTCTGTGCAAGTTCTATAAATTAAAAGCCTGCTCTTATGGTAAGAGGAATAACTTCTCCTTCCAAACAGGTGGAATAATCAAACTAGTAGGATCAGAAGCAGCTGAAAAAATTAAACTATATTCAACTTTGAAAACATAGCTAAAATACTGTTAGCAACAATGATGTCAAAGTATCATCTAGAGAACTGAATTTACCAAGCAACTTCCACTTGCTAGGGCCTTATACAATGAGAAATTGGTCTAATATTTCCTATTTCTTAGAGTGAGAAATACTTAGCCAAATCGTGCATATGTTCTCATAACACATGAACTTACCAGTGATCCAAAGATCTGAGCCCACCAGTGTGTGTCCGTGGGCAGGGGAATAGTCCTGGAAATTCTGCAGCACTAAGGAATTCAGGTTTATGATTCCTGGAGCTGTGTTACTAGAGAAACAGTTTTTCATTTTGGTGGGGTTTGTTTGTTTCAAAAAAAGATACTTTAATACCTTGAAAGAACAACATCCTAGGCTTCAGCACTGGCTTAAAAACATAAAATAAACCCAAAAGACATCAGTCACTAGTTTCACAAAACTCACAGATGCTGCTGACTGCACTGACATGTCCTAGAAGGTAAGCTTATAGATAAAGGCACACTGGAGATAGTATTTAGCAGAAGCATCAATGGCAGCACGGCACAGATAAACTTGAAATTGTTTAAGCAACTTACTTGCTTGTTTAAAAATGCATGTTTCCAAAAGAATAAGTCCTGCTAGAACGTTCTGTGAAGTTGTTCGGAATGGATTAAGCCCAACATTTGGATTTCAAAAGAAAGAAATAAATTAGTGTTTTGAGTGGGCTTTAACTTTTTTCAGGAATGCTTTAAAGTGAACACTGCTTTTATTATGTTAACACATCTAGAGCAGGAACTGAAAGACATCAGAAGCTGACCTTGCTTTTGTTGACCAAGTTATTTAAAAATATATATATACACACATACATACGCACACTCTCAAGAAGAGGGAGAGTGTGATAAAGTAGATTTGTTTCAAGAAATAGCCTAAACCCCCCATACACAGAGTTGAAACTTGGTTTCTGAAGAAAGCAAATCATACCATTCATACTGCACTTTGCTGGTGCATATGGGAAAAACACAGACAACACCTGTATTAGCCCTTTTTAGCTCTTCACAGCCTCTCCCACCACGATGACTCCTGCAGCCACACAAAGATCTCCAGCAAACTGCAGGGCTGGACACAGGGTAAATACTCCTCAGTGCTGCATTAGTAGCCTTAGGGACTGTTGCTGACTGCATTTGAGCATCAAAAGTATGAAACAAGTTATGAGCATGCTATGTTGCTGCAACTTTTGACCACTGATTTCTTCCAGCCTAGACAGTTCTGACTGTTGCCCAAGTCCATTAACAAGAGAAGCACAGAGGCCACAGTGTTCAACCCAGATACTCTGCTGTGTCAGACTTCCAAGAAAGGATGAAGAAAGCTCCAAAATTTTCTACTACATTATTCTTCATGATGGAGATAGGCTATGTCCCCTCCCCAACCCTTCTAATCTGCTCCCCTTGATCTCTATACTGCTCCATCCTCTGACAATGGGCTCTCTACCACTGGATTTAAAAAAAGACTCAAAAAACCCAACAAAAATCCAAAACACGTAAAAAAAAGCTCTTTGAAAATACTCCCAGTGGAGTATTTTCTCCATCAAAACACATCGCTCTTCCATCTCAGCCCAAGACTCCAGTACATCAGTAGAGGACTCCCAGGAAAAGCTGGTGTCATGGCTGAACAGTACCACTGACACAGATGCCCGCACAAGTGAGGCTTATGTATAAAAGTCAGGTCTTCAGTTAGGGATTTCAAAAGCAGTATTGGGGCCATGATTTCAAAGCCTAACAAGCAGGCTGTGAAGAAATTATCCACATTGTCAACAAGAATGTCAGAACTGCAATACACCTACCCTTGCCAAAGACCTAAAAGATCTCTTTAGGCCAACACATCCAGTCACTGAATAGCCAGAGAGGAAAAAGTCAAACGATCTCATGTTCAAGCTAAAACATTGCTCAGTACCAATTACCATGACAATGAAGGTACAATGAACCTCCTGCTCCACACAGGGTATTTGCCACAAACATTTCACTACACAAGTGCCCAGCACATTCTTTAATTGAGCGCTTGATGCCGACAGATGAAAACTCATCTCAGCTGAGCATTCAGTCTTAAAATGTCCAGAGCTCCTCAAAGGGACCTAAAAAGGTTGTTTGGGATGCTCAAAATGCTTCTGAAGGCGCATCGCACCAAGTCCTTCCTACTACAGTTTCCTGGATGGACATGGCAGAGCCAAAGCAACTTGATCATTACAGAAGCAACCTAAAGCTGGATTTTCCTGCAGACACCACACCTCCTATGTGAATACAGGGAACGTTGCACCCTACAGGACACAGATATACCATGTTACATTACAGCTGATTCAGTGCAACTGCTAGTTATTAACTTTCTCTGAAAACAAGAATGTTTTCACCCAATGAACACTACCCTAGAAAAGGAAGTCACAAAGTACAGTTCGGTAAAGACAATGCACTAAAAATGCTCTTTGTGTTTCCATCCTAAACTGAAAATTAAGATAGAGCCTGTGGCCACATATTGCTCTCTATAGTTGTAAGGAACTTCATCTATATTGGCTTTTGCTGTTGTAAATCACCACTTCTCAAGGAGAGCATTAGGAGCACATACGAATCTGTATGCCATTGTTAGTTACCATAGTTTGTAGCAGAACAGTTCTGACTAGTTTTGTAGCAGTGATATAGAAAAAAAGGCCTTCTGAAGTTCAAACATTCAGCACAGAACATGCAAGAAATAAGATGTGCTTTTTCTTGTTCCTGTAATGGTGACAAGAGGAGTTAGCGGACCATCTAATCCCTTCTCCCTCCTTCTGCCTTCCCCTACCTGTGCTAAAAATTTACCCTTTAATCTGCAATTAGTTGATATTTTAGGAAGATTTTGGTTCTGGATAAACAGAAGTGGGCCAACATGTTTCAGATGTGTCGCACCAGCGTGTTCTGTGCTTTTACCAACATTCAGTTATCTGTCTTTGGAGCTGTAGTTGAAGGAAACTCCATTTCTGATGGATCCATTTACAAGTGTTCTAGAATTCTCTCTTTCAATCTTTTCTCTGCTGAAGATAGTGTCCTGATCACTGTCAAACTCTGACTCAGAGACCATCAGACTGGAGTTGTGTTCTGTACTCCTGTGTTTTATACCTGACAATAAAAAAGCAAAACAATCTCATTAGAAAGGCTTGGGCTTTTAGTAACATCTAACGATCTTCTCCCCCGCTGTGATATGAAAGGTAAGTGAAAACATTCTCTGCAGGGCAATGCAACGGCATACACCAATATAAAAACTGGCTTAGGAAGTATCATCATATACCATTTCAGATATTCTTTTATCTTCATTGCAGGTCCATCAGTTTAAGACTCTGAAATGTGAATATATGTATTTAAATTTTAAACAACTAGATTATCTTAGTACATACCCAATGTATTTTTAATAGCTTGAACCTGGAAATCAGTTTGTCCACTCAACGACCTTTTTAACATGAGTGGCAATGAAAGGTCACGGTTTCTACAGAAACATTATCTCTGTCTTTCTAGGACAGCAATTTTTCAGAATGATTTTATTTCCTTGGATTCGAACATTTTCCCTGCTAAAAACTGAAAGTCAGGTAAATTAAAAGATATGTGAACAGCAGCTGAAATCTACTGATGTCCAACAGGGCACTTACAGGTCAGGAGGGAACTGCTGCACAGCAACAAAAACAGCTCCAAATTAAAGCATGTGCAGAGGAGGAAGGCTTACATGGAGAAAATCTGTGGGGCAATTAAATGTTATAAATTAAGATAAACTCAGAAGCTCAGAGCAGAGGCTGAGCCCAAGGCTTTATTAAAGAAATTAACTGATTCTCCCCCAACCACTTCACTGTCTGTTTGTCTCTGCCATTCTCAAACTTGTAGGCCTGCTTCTGGGCTCTTCCTGCCTACAGGTATCAATTCAGACACACTGGCTGCACACTTGGTGGATGAGTTCCCAGGCTGCCATATAGCACTTACCATATTTGGGCCGTAGCTCCATTCTCTCCTGTTCATCTATGTTATCTAGAATGGTATATTTTGTTTTCTTTCTTATCTTCGTCCTCTTCCTGCTTAAAAAATAGTAACCAAAAAGACATTTAACTCTCAAGTACACACATAAATCTGCTCCCTTTTCCTTTTCATATACGTACCCCAATATACAGAATGTCACCCCAATATACAGGATTCTCACCTCCACTTAAAAATAGTTCCCATTTATACCTGAATAAGGCAGCTGTACAGTATGGACAAGAGAGTATAGTTTATTTTCTTTCTGATATAGAAAGATGAAGAAAGAAAGGCAGATTGATTTGCTCTCCTAAGCCACAGTTTGTTGAATTTCAACATAGTAACTACGGACATGGTGGATGAATATTCATGTGCCTCCACAGTTCACAGTGGAGAAGCCACCTTACTGCTCAGCCAGCATTACAGACACAGACAGCCTTGGCCTCCCCTCCATGATCTTCTGTAGAGTTCATCTGGCAACTCAGTTTTTAAAACCTCCAAATCTCCAGCCAAATCTTGAGTCTACACTGTCTTTTTCATGTAGTTTCCACAAGGCAAAGGGAATCTCTTGCCGTTCTGTCCCATGCTGTAATTCCCTCCTCTTTTTCACATGGATCTGTATCAAGCAGCCCTCGCTCTCAGGCACAAGCCGTATGAGGACAAAGGACAGAAGCAGCTGAACTCATAAAAAATCTCTCCAACAATCACCCAGCACACACAAGCCTGTAAGGTTCCACTCCACACTGTGGAAGTGGAATGGGACACACTTTACTATTTAAAGTTTTCTACTAATAGCACTGTTCCTTCAACCATAAAAATAAAATTGGTATCAACTCCCACAAATCCTTTACATACTGCAAAGACACCCTAGAAAAATATGAAAATCCAGAAAGATTTTGATGACATCTTATTTTCGCTAACACCTGATCAAGCTATCTATTTGCTGAGCTGTTTGAGCTGCAGCAAAAACACTTGCTCTAGTGACAGAACTTGCAGGGGCTTGTCACTTGAAAGAGAATTTTTTATCAGCTCACTAGGAAAGACTGGAAGGGAGGCAGAAAGGGAAACAACATTCAGTAGTATGAATGTTCCCATTTAAGGAAAGAGGGAGCAAGAAATCTGCATGACTGAGATCACGAGAGTACTCCTTGCCTATAAGCCACATGCAGCCCAGCCACCCACTCTTCCTGTGCAAGGGAGACACCAGATTGGGAGCAGACCCTTTCCCATGGCCTAGAACATTCCTACATCAGTGACCTTCAGGATGTGCCTTTTTTCTTAGCATGGTGTACCTGCAGGACTCGGTAGGAGACTGAAGATCTGCAGTATATTCTCAGCATTTTAACATTAATCATCACTTAATACAAAGGATGTGGCAACATTAGCTTTTTGATTTTCATAATGCAGAAGAGCACAAGCACACAAAGGGATACTCCTTTTTTTCAAAAGAAGTGTACGTCTGCAGAAACAGCTACAGGAAGGTACTCACGTTCAAAATGAGCTCAGTGGTTTAGTGCTATGGACTGGACTAAAACATGGTGGTTACGTGCAATTTTTGTGTGTACCCCACCAAAAAGAAACACAAATCATGTACCTTTTGCAGCAGCAGATACAGAACCAGGCAAGCCCTACCATGACCACAATCAAAATAAAAACAGATACAGTCACATAGAGTATACTCCACTCTGAAAAAGAAACACAACAGTGCTTTGTAAGGTCATATGATTAGAATAACTTCTAATGCAACTCTATTAAAAGAACCAGTCCTGAGGAACGGGGAGTCGCAACAGGAATGTAGGAAAACTCAGCACCAACATATTCTTACATGAATTCCTAAAAATTTTTAAGACTTAAGATTAGAAGTGCACATTGGAGAATTTTCTTCCTCTTAAATACCTTTTAATATCCCAAGATACCTGAAGTCTATGTGGGAACTGACAGTCCTGTGAAGGGTCACCTCAGTTATCATTCCCCAACTGAAATAAACAGAGGTATACTCTGGGTGTGGCATTTTAGTAGTGCTTTAAAAGAGGAGCTGATTAGAGGTAGGTCCTCTAATCCAAGACATACACACTTATATTTATAAATCCAGGAAAACAGGAAAGGATAGAGAGAGATGTGCAGTAATTTGAACTCCAACATGTGTATACTCACAGTTGTCAGTGTTATCAGGTTCTAAAGGTCAGTATTGGTCAGTCCAGAACGCTGATGTTTTCTTTGCTTAGATCAGATCATACTTCTGGCACAGAAGCATCAACCACCCACTCAGAGAAATTGAAATTGCTGCCTCTTTTCCAGCTTTGCAGCAGTCCTACTGAAAAGCTTTACAATGCCCATGTTATTCAATAACCCCTTCAACTGGCCACAAATTGTTGCAAAATGTCTCTCCCATGACCAAGCTTTCACATTTTTTTCATCAAATAGTGATTCTCTTCAAAATTTAGGCTACTACTGTCAAGACATCATTTCAAGAAATTATTCAAATATCTTTCCATAGAAAGGCATTGTTGGGCTGGAAAACAGAGACTGTTTTAGTCTCCCCTCAGCATCTACCTCTTAAGTATTCCCCATTCTGAGAAGAAATAATCAACAGTCTCACAAGATGACAAATTACTCTTGAAAGATATCCCACAACACCCAAACTCACCACAATTACTCTCTCCATCATTTAGATAACGATGAATCAAGTTTTCCATCCACAGCTGGTAGCAAATACAGCGCTTTGTTATGGGGTCACAGTGCCCATGTCCAGAGCATTTCAAAAGACAGGCTAAGAACAGAACCAAACATAGGGTCAGTTGTGTAAATGGACAACTTGCCATCCTTTTAATGTAAGACTAGATTGGGGGCAAAGCACCTGGTTCATAACCCTCAGTTATGTTTTGAAACTCCCTTTCCTTTGGGGTTATGTGTCAAATAGATCTACAGTTTAGCAGACTGCTGGCTGTGAGGAGAAAGAATGTAATCAGAGCATATTTATAATAGAACAACAATCCTTTTCAACCAGTAAATAAAGACAGAATTTACTACACAATCAGTGACTATTTTATCACCAGAGCTTGCTTGCTTTGTTTGTATTTGAATTGTTGTGTCCTGATTTTAAATTATGCAGAAGCCATGACTGTAGTACCTAAGTATCATAAAGGGTTGACATTACTAGTGAAGCTTAAAATAAGCTCAGAAGTTCAAGCATCTTTTTGGGCAAAAGAAAGAGTTCATGATAGGAAACCCCAGCAGTCTGTGTACATTGCAAAGATTAGAAGACTAGGTGGTAACACAGCGATCACCCGTTTTGCCTGACACAGGCAGAGAGGAACAAGCTAGATTACAAGCCTATTTACTGAACTCTAAAAGCCCTCCAGGATGCAGAGATATGAAACATATACACTTTAAGGCTGTATTAAGTTTTGCACATCTTCTAAGAAAAGGCAGTATGTAAGGTATCTTTATCCTCATTCCACAGGCTTTCCTGATGCAGACCAGATTAAGATCTGCTTTTGCCTGCTGATACAGATGATGTCTTTTAAAAGTAACTGGCACCAGTCTACCTACCACAAATCATGAAGCATTTTAAGTATTGTCCTCAACATCATCTTTTGTAGAGCTACACCCACCAAGACCGGACACCAGATGGCAGACAGAAGGACTTCACGCAGTGTTTCCAGGTGCTGTGTTATCCAAATGTCTGCAAAGTTCCAAGATGAGCAAGCACAACCCAAAACATACCAGCCGTGTCAACTCGCAGGACTTTAAAAAGCAAGAAGTCTGCCTTCTGTTTCAAAAGCTGCACGTGCAGAGTCCGTGAGACGTCTGATGCCTTGATCACCGTGGAAGGATGCCCGTTCTGCACGTAGAACACAACTGCAGTGCTGCAGAAAGAACAGCTAAGGTCAGGACTGCTGTCACAGATTACTTCTGTCAGGCATTCAGCAAAAATGTATAAAAGCATATAGCCTTCAGGTTTTTTTTGTTTCTGGAAAGCCAGTGTCATCACTGATAAAGATTAGGGACCTCTCTCCCTGGAGCAGTCAACTGATCTTCATTCTGAGCTGGGAGCAAGCACCAGCAGTTCTCTGGATTCTCAGTTTCACAGAAGACAGGTGCAGACAACAGCAAATGTAATTTCCTCCTTCGTCTTCCTGACTTCTGCTTTAAGAAGTGTGTATACATTTGCTTTCTCCACTCTCAGGTAGAGCCTGTCACAAAACACTCTGAAGCAATTTCACTAACTTTAGAAAACTGAATTTAACAGGAGAAAAAGCTCAGAAGCAAGGGATCCAGAGAACTTCATGTGGAAGCCCTCCTGCCCTGTCATCCACAACTTTTAAGCTGGGTGGTGTTGATCTCATCCTGTATCAGACACTTCAGGGAACATTTTAATTTGAAAAGCTATGATTAAAAATATCACAGCTATAAATACTAAACTTTCCAAACTGTGGTTTTAAATTTTAAGTGGTTCCCCGAGAGCTAAATAAACACCAAAATGGGTTTTAAATTACCAAGTAGTTGACAAGAAGTAATTTAAAGCTAACTTATGCCAACAGGTTCTACCAATCATGCTGAGAAGTTTCTCTGGGTACACACAGCCATCTCTAGTACTCTACACCAAGCAAAGGGAGAATTTCTTCTTCACAATAAAATACCACATTTAAGAGAATCAACTGTGGAGTCTTCTGTGCAAAAAAAATGGATTTGCATCACCAGTTACCTGGGAAAATGTTTATAAAATATTAAGAATATCAAAACCATGGAGAATAAGTAGGGAATAAAAGGGAGAATAAAATAGGTTTGATCAAATAGAGCTGGAACCCTTATTTTGAAATACAATACATGCTTCACTGTGAGAAAGTCTGTTTATCTCACTTCATCCAGCATTTGGAAAAAAATAGCAGCACTGTATGGAACAAAGACACTAAAATATATACACATGCACCTTCTTTAAAGGAAAAAGAAAAAATCTGTACAGAAAAAATAGGGGTTTTTTTAAACAAAACACTTCAGTTCTGAGCCTCCACAGAGTTTACTTCATCAATTTTCTACCACAGAAGAAATTCACATTTTAAAGTATATTCTGTTGAGAAGTATAGCATTTTTTGCCATCCTAGGAAAGATTATTTTGCAACTAATTATGAGCTGTGAGAGAGGCAAATAAAATCATAAGTCTTTCTGGCACAGCAGGACATCTTTGTACCTTATATCTGAGTAGGCTTGTATCTTCTGAACTTTGATATCTGAATCCAAAACATTCAGCAATACAGCCAGCTGTCTCACCAGAGTGTCCTTTTGCTGCTCACTCAGCTGTCCCACTCCAACCTGCAGGATCAGCTCCACCAGACCACTCCTTTTGGGATCTGACAGAAGAAGAACATGCTATTCCTTCAGAGCCTGGCAAGTATTTCAGTACCAACATGCAGTACTTGAAAGTATTTATTAACACTACAGCTTTCTGCATAAGACCCGTATCACTGATAAGCCAACTCTTTTGTGTTCTTAGCGAAGTACTCAGCCTATATTGTCACATTCTCTCTGAAACAAACCTGGCAGGTCCTAAGATAGCAACCCATCTTGTCAATAGAAATAAAGTACTTCAGGGTGCACTTTCAGCATTTACACATTTCTGTGCAGAAGAGCAACTTCTGCTCCTGGAAATGCTGCCATCTTAAAGTCAGAGGTGAGCACTAGATGAGTCCAATTACCAAGTTCCTTGCTAGTTATCTACTACTGACTGCCACTCAGGAAATGGGAGCCAAAGATGGACTCGTACAGTAGCATGCAAGACTGTGAGCAAGTCTAAATGAGGATGGTAAATTTGAAAAATATCAGGTATGTTTACCCTGCCTACCCTTACAAACTGAGGGTTCTGTTAAATGTTTCTTGAACTTCTAGAGTGCCTTGCAGACAAAACAAACTTCACAGATATCCCATGAGAATCAAAATCCATTTACTATGACTACATTCAACAATAAAGTGAGGAACAGAAATAAAATCACTGCCCAGGAGCCAGCCAGACAAGGTATCTCTGACGGACCCAAGACTTCAGACTCTTTTCCTGAGACATCAACTTCCATCATTTAGCTATTTCACCTGAATTTATAACCCCCTGAAATTATTTGAGGATTTTTTTTGTCTTTCAGGGTGAAAGAAGAAAAACAAAGCCACACTTTCAACCATCAAACAGCAGCATTTGTACCTAAATTTAATGGTCAGCTCCCATCTCTTTCTATTGGCCAAACTAATGAACAACCAGAAAAAAAACCAAAAAACCTACAATGAATGAGAAGCAATGAAAAATAAAAGCCTGATGAAAACATTTAGTAGTAAGTATAATTTTTATTTATTTACAGTCCCAACTACACCAACTGTAGTAGCTAAGAATCCTGATGTCACCTTCTAACACTTGGGCCTAGTCAGAGAACCGTAAGAAGGCAGGAAGAGAGAGACCTGTTTGCTCTGTGTTTTAACTTGAGAGATTCTCATCAACATCTGAATAAAGAAGTGAAAAGGAGAACAAAGATGTGGTATTCACAACATGTCGATGACCTTTTAATTGTCATACCAGGCCGCACTTCAACAGTTGCTGAATCAACATCTGAGTCTCCCTTAGCATCTGTCACTTTCAAATGGAAAATATAGGTTCCTTCCACCAGATTAGTTAGCTGCAGTACTGCCTCGTGGTCTGAACCATGGATCACATCCTGCAAAAACAAGGTCCAGAATAGTTACACCCTCAGAGAAAGATGCAGGTTCCACTATCAAGTTGGCTATCTGGTATGATGGTGTGCGTTCTTGCTTTGACTTTTGGGACAAATGTGACCTACCCATAGTTTATAGCAGAGTAATGAAATTTGGAAGTGACATTTAATGAGGATGTCTGCATACTATGGATATTTTCATTAAAAATACCCAAGAGAGAACAGCTGACAATCTGAAGAACTAATCTTCTTGAAAATCCAAGACAGTTACATTACTGTTTTTCAATTTTGTTCCGGTATCCTTAGTTCTGCTTTCTTAACTCCTAATTTCCTTTCCTTGGAGTTCGTGCATTTTCAACTATCAACTCTGCTAACTATATTTAAGCTAAACCTCTTCAATTCTTACACTCTCATGTGAATTGCTTCTAGAAGTTTTTTTTATGATTTTGCTTTTTCTCCTCTCCCAGTACTTGCTGATTTGCCACTATCTTCCTGAGGGCAAAGAGCTGTCCACAACACTTCTTGCAAACAGGGAAAAAAATTATCCCAGTTTTATTAGCTGACATATAACTGAAGTTTATCATCAGGTGTTTCTGCTGGCTGCCCTACTCAGAGAGCAGAATCCACTGCCCTAACACCCCAGGCTATTCACCATCGTCTGCCAGGGAAGGTACCTATACCTCTAATGCCAAACACCAATTTTAGCTTTACCTCGTATGGTATCAGGCAGGATCCTTTAACTTTTACTGGTACTTGCTCTCTCAGACCCTTCCTCCTTTGCAATATCTGGATTTCAGATATTTTTTTTCTCTGAAACACATTAGCTTCATACTATCACCAATTACTCTTAAAGAGACACATCTTTATTCTTCTGTCTCAAGTCTTTCCCAACTAAGTCTGCATTGCTGCAGTCTTCTTAGTTACTGTATTCTCTAGCTGTACTGAAAATATCACAAGCCCCTTGAACCACAGCATTACAGAGAGCAGAGGAGACAAACCAGAAACAGGCACCACACCTGACAGCATCTTATGGGTCATACCTGCTTTCCCTGCTGCAGTGGAGTTACGTGCACGGCAAAAGCCAAATTTTGTTACAACCTTTAAGAAACTTACCCCAGCTGCTGGGCTTTGACCATCCCGAATCCACAAATATGACACAATCCCCTGGTCATCAGCAGATCCTGAGCCATCCAAAGTAACGGAGTTGTTTGGAAGCACCAGAACATGCTTCCCACCAGCATGTGCCCGGGGTGGACTGTTGTTTTCTAGCCATAAAAACAGTGGAGAAGGATTTGCTTTCAAAACATGTGACATGCCATTGCCAATACACCCAGACTGAAATTCTTTACCTGATGATTACAGACAGTAACAACAGAACCTCATGTCAAAGCTACAGGGAAAGGATGAGTGGGTATACAAAATCTGGCTCTGAGCATATTGCAGTCTAACAAAAACAGAGATGCACCATAAGGAGAAAGAGCTTTTCTAAAAAGCATTGTGGGATATTCTGTTTACAGTCTCACAATAACTTAAGCATCAGATCTTCTCAGTCAAGCAAAAAGATTTTCTGCCTACTTAGAAACACAGCCCAGCATGAGATCACCATGCTAGCAGGGACCTTTTCATCTGGAAAATCACTTATCACCCAATAGAAGCTTGTGCAAGATCTTGTGTCTTCAAAATGCCTGTATTTAGGCAAAATGCAATCAGGAAACTTAAGAGTAAGACTAATTCTAAGTCTAAACGTTTTTTGCTCACCATTAGCAGTGAAACTAAGGCATGCATTAGGCATATGGTGAAAAAAAACCAAAGAAATACGAACATGTTCTCTTTCCAGAAACCAGACATCACTGATTTCTTTTAGAACACAACTGGTAAGCCACAGCTCAAGGAAGCTGTGGGGCTAAGTGAAATACCTCACTGGACACAAATAGTTGGGACACAAATAATTCAGTCCTGGGCAGATCTCAAGGGCGTTGGCTGTAACAGTGTAGGGTTGTTTGTGATACAACTGATCTTGTCTCTTCCAAGCAAAACCAGTTGACTAAACTTGGTTATTGGAAAACTGAGTATTTTTAATATCAAACCTGCGACTGTAGACAGAACTTACTGTGGCTACATTTGGACACATTGGGCAGAGTTGTTGCCATGTATTTCTGTCTGAACAATAACTGAAACTCTGAAACAGTTCAACCAATGATACACATGAGTAAAACAAAGTCCAGCTTCTTCTCCAAGATGCACACGGGTCAGAGCAATCCCAATCCCAAGTACAAGTTGGGGAGAGAATGGATTGGGAGCAGTCAGCATAATGCCACTTAGCCTTGAAGAGAAGGACTTGGGGTGTTGACCGACAAGAAGCTCAGCATGACCCAGCAATGTGCTCTTGCACGTCCAGAAAGCCGACTGCATCCTGGGCTTGCTGAAGTCAGCACATCCCTGGCAGTGTCCAAGGCCAGGCTGGATGGGGCTTGGAGCTACACGGTCTAGTGGGAAGTGTCCCAGCCTATGACAGCATGTTTGGAACAAGCTGATTTTGAAGGTCTCTTCAAGCCTAAACTATTCTATGATTCTATGATTATCCTAAAGCCTCTTCTACAGCATGCATGTTGGGAAAAAAAACCCAAAAAAGCTAAAATACCCCACACCACAGCAACTGCTTCTCTGTATAATTAAAAAAAACCCCAAAACCAACAACCCAAGAAAAACAAAACAAAAAAAAACCCAAACAAAAGCAAACCCACCACAACAACACATCATCAAAAAAAAATTAAACCAGGTCTTTTAATACTAAATTTTTAAGTGGAAATTGGTTCACTGAGATGTCACTTCTTGGATGTTTCTTTAAAATCCACAGTAAAACTGCTTTTCTGCTCAAAGTTTAATCTCAAAGATAAAATAAAAACATATCTTCTTAATGATGTAGGCGTACAATTGTCAAAAGTACTATTTTGGAGCATGTTTATTACAACTAATTTTCCATATATTGAACATTAAAACAGCTTGCATCAAATGAAATTAATTCTGCCAGTCACTCACAATACTACTTTACTACAAAAGAGCAGTTTTGTTAAACACATTTGAAATACAACAACAAATAAAATACACCTTTCTGTTCTGATTTCCTTCACATTCGTCAGTGACTGAATGAACTGTGCAGTTGCCCACCACGCCCTAAGAAGCAGCAGCCAGGCTTACCTTGCTTCACAGTAATGGAGAGCACAGATGCACTGCTCAAGCCCTGCTGGTCTTTCACAGTCAGCCTGAAGCGATAGGTACCAACCTGGAGACCAGTCACAGTGGCTATTGCCTTGTCATCGTTTTCCATCTGTACAGAGCTTGGCCCACTGAAACAAAACATCTCACAAAAATAATCACACCCAGCCAGCCAATTTGTGAGTTCAGCAGCATTGCTCAGGCCTTTTGCTTTTATGTGTTGTAGTTCTAGTACTGCTATAAGCACTGATGGCTAAAGAAGTATTTGAGATATGAGTTTAGTTTAGAGAATTCATTTATGCCTTTTTTAAAGACATTCAAAGCACCCAAGGACACATCCCCACTTATTAGAAGAGTAGAAAATACCCCCAGAAGTTCAACCTCACCATGGTTCTATTTCACGGGAGAATGCAAACAATATTGCTCTAAGAGCCACTCACAACCTGCACAGGCTGCCAGCAGACCTCTTCCTGCACCAGTATTACGACAGCTGCATGAGCTTAAACACCCTGTCCTTTCATTAAGGATCAGTTAGGTTTGCACATAAACATACTATTATAAGCTTTTGTAAAACATTTTCAATCATCATTCAAGAGTGATTTAGTCACCCATTACTGAAAGTTCAGGCTAAAGTGACTGACACCTTACTATTCAATAAACAAGCGACTGAGAAACCCTAGTGCTAAGCACAAATGGAAAAGCTTTGTATATTACAGGAGGCAACCCAAGCCTGCTACTTGCTTTATAACAGGAGACACAGAAATTCCTGTCATTTTCTCTTAATTTTATAAAAGTAGGCCTCAAAATGAAACATTGTAAAACATAGGCAGAGACTGCCTGAGCTTTTCAAGTTCAACTTAAATTTACTATTTCTTATGCTATTACTACTCAAGTGGGATTGTCCTGAAAGCAATTCTTGAACATAATTCAGGATTCGTCATTCAACACAATTGGGTAACAGGCTCTAGACCCAATTACTTTTATTTCGTTCTCTGTTTTACTGAGGATTAGTAAAATCTTTGGATACCTGATATTTTCCCAGTGATAGAAGACAATGCCTTGGTCATCTTGGCTTTTGCTTCCATCCAGTGTAGTACTTTCTACTGGAAAGGTCAATTCCTTGTCAGGGCCAGCCACTGCTACTGGAGGACTGTTATTTTCTGCAAAATTAGTATTTAGTGTATGACATTTTCTAGGTAGTCACTGGCAAGTCTTGCCAATCAGAGGGAAGATTTTACACACAGTATTTTAATAACGTTTTGATATATTGGCTCAAAAGGTACAAATGACAAGCATGACATGTGCAAGCCAGTAGGTGGGAGAGATCAGCTCTGCAACAAGCCAAATTCCCCAGCAAGTGGGATCCCAAATCCCACAGCAAGTACTTCCTGTTTTCATAGTCCTATCTGAAGGCACAGTCACATGTCCAAAAATCTTGCTGCATGCTCATGCATTATATGAAATGTCACAAAACATGAGTGGTTGGGGTACTCTCCTGCTTCCATCAGTCCACCCCGTTCAAAACCTCCCACACAAATATGATTTTTTGCCCTCAGCGAAGACACTGACCCACTCTGTCTGCTACTCAAGGCCAGCATGATGCCACTAAGTTAATGCCAAGCCGGAGCCTTTGAGAGTTCAGCACAGTAACATATAACCTGTTACTTTGTTGTCAGCCTCTGCTTTTGTGACATGGTAAAACTGGCAATGCTACCATTTTCCTGAGTATTTATTTACCCTTGGGCCTGACTTCAGCAATAGCATCTTTCTAACTCCACACTATAACATGTCTAAAAGGCATCACCACATTTCCAATTCGCATTCTTGATTTCTGCAGTGAATGACTGCTGTAAAGTTGCCCCAGAAGGGACCATCTACAAAAGATGTGTATTAAGCGACATCAGGAAGATAAAACACTGTCCCATGGTGGAATGTGAGACCCGCACACGGGCAGAAAAGGCCACTGTGGATGTACCAGGCAAACATACTGTGAAAAAAAAAGGCATTAAAAAAATCTCATGAGGCCCAGACCATTTGGGCTTATTCATCGTTTGGCTCCCAAACCTAAATAAACGTGTGAAAGATGCAGCTTTTGAAAAGCCTTTGGTTGACACTTTTCCCTAGGAAACACAATGCAATTAATTTGAGTGAATTCAAATCACACAAGGACTCTTGCAGGAGAATTGCAAAACAGTAAGAAAACTGAGCAAAGCAGTGATTGATACTCTGAGCAGCTTTCAAAACAGACTTTGTAGGACATTAAACTCAAGAGCTACAATTTGGCTTTTAGAAGTACGCTCAAACAGACCTCTGTTGACTTACATAACCAGGCTGGTGGGAACCCTCAGGATCACCATCTGGATTTTGTTTGATTCCACACTTAACTGCCTGCTTTGACAGAAAATGGAGGTAGACAAGTCCTCGATCCAGGGGTACCAGGCACTGGGGCTGCCATTGCAGTGGTGCAATGAGGGGAGAGGAAGCGTTGCAGAACGGCGCCAAGGCACCGGACTGGGCCAGCCCTGAGGGACCCAGACGTGCCTGCACCGACTTACCAGGCTGCACGATCAGTGTGACCTCAGCTGTGGAGTGCTGCCGCGCAGAGTCTGTCACAGTCAGCTGGAACGTGTAATCTCCTTCCTGCATTGCAGAGAGCTGCAGGTACGGCGTCCGCACTCCCTTCGCAGCATTGGTAAGGACAGAGCATGGGATAAAACACAAACGGTTGTGGGTAATGGGAGGTCTTACACAGCAAATGTAAGGAAAAAGAAATGCCTAAAGTCATAAATACAGTGTTGAGCAAGGAGTTTATGCACCTTGCAGATAAAGAGGAGGCTTAAAATTTGGCGCACAGACAGAGGTAATGTATTCACTACTGCAACTGTTCCTACCAATCCAGAGAAATATCTATAGGCAACAAATCCTAATTTCTTCTGTTGGTATAACCACTGCATTATTTCTCCACGATAATTGTGAAACACATGGAACACTACCATTCTCAATTAGTATGAATGATGAAAATTCCTACGCCTTATTCCATTTCCTTAGGGATATTTTAAAAACAAACATCATTACATCCTTTAGTACTTATAAAAACCGTTAAATGCAAAACCAAGCTTGACTTGAACCCAGACAGTTTATGGAAAAAAACCCCATACTAAACAAGACAACTCTGTCCTGAAAACTATCAAACTGAAAGAGGGTAGGCTTAGATTAGATATCGGAAGAAATTCTTTACTCAGAAGGTGGTGAAGCACTGGCACAGGTTGCCCAGAGAAGCTGCTGGATGCCCCATCCCTGGAAGTGTTCAAGGTCAGATTGGATGGGGCCCTGAACAACCTGGTCTAGTGAATGGCATCCCTGCCCATGGCAGGGTGTTGGAACAAGATGATCTTCAATATCCCTTCCAACCCAAACCATTCTATGATTCTGTAATTCTGTGATCCTCAGCTTCAGGCACATGAAAAAGATTATTAGTCTGTTGAAAAGAAACTGTAACATGCACTTGCATTTCCACATTAAATACTCAATTAATCCATTAGATATCTGAAGCAGCCATTCCCTTCCTTCAGAAAGATTGCTTTAATATTGAACAGCTCTCAAAAACTACAAGTTCAGTTTGCTCGGGTGCTTTTGGAAAGTTTTTGTCTTGGTGAATGATCAGAAAAAGTCATCATGCTATAAGTCCTTCCATAATTTTTTAATTTTCTCTACAGTGTAGTCTTGCATTAATAATATTACTTTTTTCCTAAACAGATCTACAGAATGATCTCTTTCCAGTTCTGAAGGTCTAAAGCATTTGCCAACATGGCAGAAATCAAACCTTTTTTAAAAAATGGTTTCTGAGTTTCAGCTGGCTTCTTTACATTAATTATCTCAATTGCTTACAGAGCTGTAAGAATCTCCAACTTACTGAATGCAAGTCCAATGAAAATATTTATTAACTTCTCAGATTAAAAAAAAACACAAAACAACAACATAAACAGTCATGAAAATAAGAGAATAAATTCTATAAGCCCTCACTGGAAACTCATGTTTTAGCAAGCATAAAACCCCACCACAGAGCATGGCTGCATAAACACTGCCAAAAGGACTTGTCATCTTTCACTCAGAAAATTAAGTTTCTATTTGAGTTCTACTCTCTCCAAGAGAAAGTGTTTCAAGAAAACTCTGACTATCCCCATATTCTCCTACAACCAGTTTTCAGCCTGCCCAGAGCCTTAGAATATGGGAAACAGCCTCTAGGGTTCAAAGACAGACAACGTGAACTTCAAGTCTTTCCAAACCACCAGGGAACAAGAGAGTTTGTTTGGCCCCAAAGAATGAAAACAAAAAAAAATGAAAAGGAATTAAAAGTAGTATGTAAAATACATGTGAGAGCTGAATACATGTGAGAGAAAAACAAAAAAAGAGTAACATCACTCTAGGTATTTCAGTGCTTCCGAGCAGTTACTTAGGTATGTGTTTGCTCATGTTAGAGGCAAAGATAAAAGAGCTTTTCAATCCTATGCAAGGAGAAATACACATACCTGCATTGCTACAACCTTGCCTTTGCTTTTGGGACTGAGCGACCACTCATAGCTGACAATTTCATGGTCATCACTGCTCTGGTTTCCATTCAGTGTGATGAAGTTCTGGGGCAAAGTGACTGCCTGATTAGGTCCTGCATTAGCAATAGGTGGGTAATCCACTGGCTTGTTGACAGTCAGAGATGCAATGGTGGAATTGGCTGCTCCATCTGAATCAATCACTGTGAGTCTACAACAGGAAAAACAGGGTCTGCTAAGATGGACTTCTGCCAACGTGTAAATTGAAATATTAATCTTTTTCTGGCACTTTTTCAACCACCACCTAAACAAAAGCCACTGATTATATGATATGAACTTCTGCTTCAGACACACATATCCCTCAACTAAGGTAGGAAAGCAATTCAGAAAACTTTACAAACACAACTTTCAACGTTTAAGAAACAAAAACAAAAAAAGCCCTATTATTCTGAA
The DNA here is from genome assembly GCA_013397845.1 of Melanocharis versteri. Taxonomy (NCBI): domain Eukaryota; kingdom Metazoa; phylum Chordata; class Aves; order Passeriformes; family Melanocharitidae; genus Melanocharis; species Melanocharis versteri. The sequence goes on from VZTG01009080.1 coordinate 1,059,427, forward strand.
TCCCAGATTAAACCCTTTATCTGCTGTCAATGGCAACCTCACCACCTACTGCAAACTCTTTTAGAAATTTACTCAGTAAAAAACAGGGATTTTATTCATCACCTACAGTGAAGCAGTATAGTGAAACATCTAAAACTACTCTGGATGTTCAGAAGCTCTTATAGAACAGCAGCAGATCCTAACTTCTTATTTCTTCGTGGCACACCATTACTAATTTTAATGGAACTTAATATCAATGTCAAGTCACAAAACTAAAAATGTACAGGGTTTTAAAAAGCCCCAGACATTACTGCCTCTCAGAAACACAAAATCATCTTAAAATGAGACTGCTGCAGGCACTTCAAACGGATGAAAGCTGCCCTCTGCAGTGTGGTAACCAACTAATCTCTGATCCACCCCTGTTGTGAAAACTGCATACAACAGCTGACCACATGGAAGGGAACCTGAGCAGGAACAAAACTAGTGCTCACTACCTCAGACATTAGGGAACACGTACATTTTGCAACGGGCGTACATCCATGTGTATCAAGAGCACTGGATTTTTTTGACCAGCTAATTTCTTGTAAACTTCAACACACTGCTCTATTGTTCAGGTAAGTCAGCTTCCCCCAAAGGTGCAGAGATATAACAACTGACTTCTTAATTCCCTAGGGTTTAGAACATGCTTAGAATCACTGCTTGTAAGCAAGACTCTGCCCTTTTTAATATAGAAAAAAAATAACACTAATTTCTGCTACTGTCCAATATGGAACAATCCCAGTAAAAAAATACAGAATTAAAGTAGAAACTCCAAAATTTTTGGTGGAACTTACTTGAAGCACCACAGTTAATGTATGTTGTATGCTGGCTTCAACATTCTGCTGATGCTACACTGATACATAATATATTGACTGTTAGGGAACCCACTGGCAGCCAAAGAACCCAAGCCGGGTCAGTGGGAAGTCTGCCTCTGTATAGAATGGGCTTTAAGATAAAAAAGTTCAGAAAAAGGACTGATTTTTAACAAAGCACCTTGAACCACAAACATTGCTTCCACTGTCTGGGCAATCCCCAGCTTCAGCACTGCATAAATGGAGGAAACCAGTAGCAAGGCAAACGCTTTTATTAAAGAACAGAATGACCCTTAGTAAAATCAGCATAACAATGTCTTGTGAGGATCAGTCTGCCAGTATTATTCTGTCTGCCACCACACTTCAGAGGATGACTTTCACAGCCTGACTCACGGTTTCATTCAGGGCATCAGCCAACTTCCAAGCTGGGAAAAAAAAAATAGTCTGTCACAGCTGTTATTGCTGGAAGTGGGGACATTTAATTTACGATTCCTTCTTTTCTGTAATTTTGCGTTATAAAGAACCACTGCAAGCACTTTTAAATAAAACTGCTCCATATGTCTCTCCACCGTGCAAAATGAAGAGTAACAGTATGCAGAAGAAAAAATAAGTTTTTTGGTTTGAGTTTTTTGTTTTTGTTTGTACATGTGAGCACAGAAAGAAACAAACATTTAGCTGATATCACAGATAAGCCCCCAAGAAAATCACCATGCAGATACCTGAAGGTGTAGTTTCCAGGAACAAGATTAGACAAGTGCAAGACAGGTGTGTCAGCAGATGCCTTCTGCTCTCGCAGGGGACCTTTAATTTCCTCCCAGTGGTAACTCACTATCTTCACATCATCCATGCTTTCTACATTCATTAAAGAAAAATACATCAGTTTCTTGTAGCAATTTCTGGAATGAATACTTAAGTCGTTCATATGCTCATCCCTAACTGGTTTCCTACAATTGTCTCTTCAAGTATAGTTGAATAAGCTTCATGAACCACAGATTCCAAGTTACCTTTGGTATGATTTATCTAAACAATACTTCACACACGTGAATTAAAAATAATAAAAAAATCAGTCTCAGACTCTGCACATTCCAACTTGTCTGCACTCAGTAATTATGAATGTATGAATGTAATTACAACACCTCATCACACCCTATCTGACAGCTCTCTACTTTGGCCCCAGCTGTACTGGCACAGAGGCTGTCTGGGCAGGACAGGAAGAAGCTGTAAGAGTAGCTGCTGTCTGGATGCAGCAACCTCTTGACACACTGCATCTCAATCTCCAAGTGAAAGGTTGCATTTTATAATTTTTTAATTTATTAAAATAATTTATAACTGGACACATATCCCCAAAATAAGTCATTATTCAGGGAACTTCTGAGGAGAGTGAGAAGAAGGAATTTCACTTGTAATTGAAAAACAATAATGTTGTATATTAAAAACGTAGGATATAAGTACAGGACGACCCAGTACATACGACTGCCATCGATGAAGGTAGAAGTTGTAGGCAAAGAAACTTCTTGCACTTTGGGTGAAGCAACAGCAACAGGTGGCTGGTTAATTCTGACTGCTGTGAGAAAAATGTGGGGGGGAAGAAAAAAATATTAGTAAAAACCCAGGCAAAACTAATGTTAAGTCTACAGATCAATAGTAGCCAGTGATTAAATCTAGGACACACAGCTTTGCAGCATCTGCTGTCCTTTTTGGACAAGACAAAGAACAGGTTAGTGATGAGCAGTGTGCTGACACAGCAGCGTTCCACTGCAGTGCTCCTACGTGGTATAATTCAGATCAGAGCCCTGCACTGTAGCCTGCAGATAGGGCCGGACCAGCACATGATTCCTGTCCTAAGCTGGAGAATGGGACCAAGACAGGTGGCATGATGCTATCTCAGGCTTTGCCTGAGGAGGGGGAAAGACTAGAGAGCACTTAAACACAGTGAGCAAGGCCCTTAGCTCTACTTTCTTAAAACCCCTTATAGACACTAAGATATGAAACATGTCAGCGTGACCGGACTGCCAGGGATCCTTGACAAACAGTAACTGAGAGACTGTTTGGTAAGTATGCTGTACTTGTGCTGAAGAAATTAATTATATCAGTCAACTGATTTACCTGGTTTGACCGTGACATTTACAAAACCTTCACCAAAGGCATTTTCACCAGAAACTGTCACTTTGAAGGCATAAAGTCCCACTGATAACTGAGACAAACACAGAAGAAATAGGGTTACATGTTGAATTATACAAAAGAAGTATGCTTAAATCTGATAATCGTACCACAAACAGAACAAATCTGGATGTCTGAATCCTCAAGCTACTCTTATAAACATATACATAAAAGGCCACAAGTCACTGCCTGAAAGTGGGGAATATGAAGCAAACACTGAGGAATTTTTACTCTATCTTAGAAAATTATTAGAGCACTCTAAGACACTGGCATAAATTTGTTGACACAAACAAGTGAACAGACTCAGGATGGCCTGAAGCCATTTGAACTCCTTGAATCAAGGTGCCCTTCCCCACAGGTTACAACTCTGTGAAAGGACCACACAAATATAATGAGCCTGAGCTTACAGCTCACTTACATGAGAGAGCTTCAAAGTCTGGCTGTGCCTGTTCTCCATTTCCCCACTATAGTCAGCAGGGTGACTGATTAAGCTCCACTCATAGGTGTAGGCTGTTTCTAAGAGCAATAACACAGTGTAAGAACAATTAGTTTCGCATTCAAGATAAGCCCAGAAAACAAAGAAATCAAGTTCACCACTCATCAGATAAAATGTTACAGTATGAAATAATGACTGCTACTGTTTAAACCTGTAAAATGAAGCAGTATGACCACATGTTAAACACCCAGTGTGTTGCAAATGGTAAAGCAGCAAGGATGTAATGGACTTCACAAATAATCAACTTCTTCACAAAAATCAGCTTCATGTGAAGCCAACATGTTTTACACAGCTACTTATGAAACGTCTTTTATTTGCTCTTTCAATTCAGAAGCTGCCAGTTTTAAGGCAAATCTTGCATTCAAAACCTACTTTCCCCACCTCCCCTGAGCTTTACAGCAAGATGCTATAAACTAGGCCACATCATCTTTTGGTAGAAATTACAGGCCTTCTATTGAACCATCTGGCTAATGAGTTCAGGTTCTGAAAGTAAAAGCCACTTAAAAAAAATTCCACTTTAAAATCCAACAGAGGAAATCCTCTCTGCAATTAGAGCCACAAAAGAGGCAGTATTAGAAATGAGAAAAATTGTTTTATCCTAAGTGGCGGATGTTCACATAACTCAGAACTTGTCTGAGTTTACAGGTTGGTAGTGTGTGCATCTCCTTGTGTACCAAGGCATTCAACTCACCTGGAGATGGTGGTGGGACAGCAAAGGCATTCAGTTCAACCTCATTTTTGGGTAGCATCACTTGTATGTTATCTCCAGCAGACACAGTAAGTTCTTTAACTGCATATAAGACAGGATGAGTACATTATGTTATAGCAGATGGAACTGATATAAATTTAGTATCTTCAAATATTATTTGCAATGGATTAAGTAAAATGTAAGTACTCTACAGAGAACAGGCAATGATAATTAAAAAAAAATTCCTTAATGCATTATAAAATAATGATCTATTTAATCATGACTGTGATTTCCTCACCTGTTACCAAACCAAAGGTCTTTTTCTTCCCCAGCTATGAAGTGTCATTTTCCCTACTTCTGTTTTAGAGAAAAGCATTCTCATTATTCCTTTATATCAGAGGTAACAATGCTCTGCATAAAGAATTATGCATTTTTCTCAGTAATTGGAAATGCAGGAATTAAAAACATACAGTTACAGAAGACAAAAAAGCATACTAGAACTTTAATATCACACTTTCTTTCACCAAGAAGTAGTATTTGTATGTTTTGTGGCACTTGTAAGGCAAGTTCCAACGACCAGCTTGTGTTCCTTCTAAAAAAATCCAGCGGAGTAGGGCAAATGGTTATTTCTTACCTGAACTGCACATTTAATCCACTTGCTATCCAGTTATTGTCTGTGAAAACTGTTTCCTCTTTCAGAAAATGCCAAAATACACAAATACAGCCCCCAGCAGAAACATACCAAAGCACAACTTAGGGAAAGTTCACTTAGTCCTGTATTTCAAATGTTTTAAATGCCTTCCTTTTAATATTGGAAAACCACAGAACAAAAGTTCTCTGAAGGTAGAGTTCACTAGTGTTTAAATGTCCAACCTACTAACTCAGAAGAGATGACAAAGAAGCTACTAAGCAGGGGCAGCTGATGGGACTAAAAATGGTTGATATGAAGACATCAACGGCACACTTTCTGTCACTGCTACTTAAATTCACCCAAGGCTTCACAATTGATCATGGGAGTTGCCCTAGACACCTGTGGAGTGAAGATTTGCACTCGGACTTCCACATGAGATGACAATAAAACAGCTAGAAGAGAGTGATGGCCAAAGGAGAGAGGGAAGGACTGTCTTTGAGACTTTCTAGACAGCGTGGCTGAGAACACTCAAACTTTAGGCAATTCTTGTATAAAGCAGTACTTACAGTGAGATTCATCACAACCTTCCCTTCAGCTTCTTTTTCCAAACTCCTTTTTGGGCCCTCTTCAACCTCCTCCTGTGAAGGAGGAGGAGGAGCTGCCTAGTCAACAGTCAATGTTAATCATGATCCATTGTCTTGGAAAGGAATCTCTTGTAGCTCATCTCTTTCTGTTACCTTCTATTGCTATCCTGGCTGACAGGTTGCAGTTTGGTAGAGGGTGTCAAGAATGTCCCAAACCAGACTTTCTCTACCAGGAAGCCAAGGGCTTAGCTGTCCACACCCCTCAGTGCATCAGGGGTGCAGAAAAACACACATCTGTGCTTCTCTGCTTTTTGTGGCCCTTCTAACCCTTTGTCAGGGTGCACAGGGAGGCAGGAAATGCAGCAGGAGAAAGGAGATACACTAACATACAAACAGAATTTAACACAACTACAGAGGGCATGGTGGTTAAAAGTCCTTTTCAAAATAAAACCTTTTGTTCTGCAGCTCTAAGTGTTAAAAGCTTCCCCACAGTTTTGAAATTAGAGAAAAACTTTGTTTTCCCAGGATTAGGAGGCTCTGTTAAGGGATGAGCTTCCTCAGGTCCTACCTATGTTGCTGCACGGTATATGGTAACTACAGATAGGTTTCCACTGCAGAGTTTCTGAGAAGGAACAATATTTTGAAGTCACACCAAAAATAACAATATGGCTAGAAGAGACTATTCTGAAACTCCAGAAAGCCTCAGGTACTGCTTACTGAGTAAAAAAAAAAAAAATTAAATCAATTAAAACAGGTTCTTAATCTCTGCTTTCTACTTTGTTGTATTTCCTCAAGTTGTCATTCCCCACTACTGGTGGACTTGGTCAGAGTTTTGCCTCAGAAGTAAGTGACTACAGGGTCAGGGGTTTGCAGTGTTACTGTAGGTTTACAGGTTTAAAGTGGGATTATGCAACATTTGGATAAAGAACGAGCTCTTACTAACAACAGGTTGGAAACCTGACAGTAGTAAAGCCATACCCACCCTCTGTCCAACCTGCAGGCAACCCTCAGATTGCCAGCTATGCTGAAACATTACCTGCTTTAGCAGCAGTAGCAGGTGGTGTGAACTGCTGCATGGGCTCCGATGGTGCAGTGTTAGTGGGAAGTAGCATGGTCCCACCTTCAGTGGCATCCTCTGGAGCCACTGTGGGAGTCTGGGTTTTCTCTGGCACGCCTGGGGAGAAATCCAATTTATCTGAAGAAGAGGAAGGTGTAGCAGCCTGAAAAAAGGAATTATAGGAAAAGAGTTGTCACAGGTGAGACATTTTTCACATTTCTAGATTTAGAGGTATGCTGTTTTTTAACAGCACGTATGATAACCCTAGTCATTTATGTTACTGGGAGATTTTATCCATGTACAGAATACTAATCGAACAAGGACTGGGGTTTTTTCCAGTCAGGTTTTGTAACAAATGCTGATCATTTTCCAAGTTTCAGATGCAGAACAGTGTAAGCTACAGTCATGAGATAACCTGGAATACAACTAAGGCTACCAGTTCTCAAAATATCGAAAAAATCAGTAGGACAGGTCTAAATACAGTCATAAACCTTTAAAAGCCATTGTCAGAAAGTCTGTGTGGTATTACTGTCTTTGTGCTGTACACAAACATTACAGAATCCTTGCTTCTTACTACATCTGCTCAGTACACAAGTTGCTCATGCCTTTCTATCTCCTCACCAGTAACAAAACACCCTACATGTCTCTACTTCAGGCATCAAGCAGCACTGCCTCACCTAGTTAGTAAATCAGAACTGCAGCAAAGAACATGGCAAGTGTGGCACAAATAACTCAGCACTGGGTTAATCTTGCCTTTCAACAACACATTACCCTCAATAGGCCAGCAGTTTTTCCTTAATATTCTTAAGACTTATTTCTGATCTAATGATATGGGAAAAGCGTTTTTCCAATTATGGCTACTGTGTTTGGCATGTGAAGGTACAGCAAAATACTATTATTTGTACATCGTCTATCAACTGAAGAATAAGATTATAAAGGCTGGCAAAGTGTGCACTTATATCACAAACAGCTGAGGTGGAAAGGGACCTCTGGAGATGGCCCAGTTCTGCCCGCACCCCCAAAGCAGGGGCAGCTACAGCAGACGGATCAGGACCAAGTTCAGTCAGGTTATGAGTATCTCCAAGGACAGAAAATCTACCTCTCTGGAAAACCTGTTCTAGTGTTTGGCCATCCTCACAGGAAAAAAGATGAGGTTTAGTGTTTAAATAAAATTCCCTGTATTTCATTTTGTGTCCATTGTATCTTGTCGTGCCACTGAACAGCACTGAGAAGTGCCTGGCTCCATCTTCTTCACACCTGTCAGAGTTATTTATACACATCTGTAAGATCCCCCGAACCCTCTCTGCTCAAGGCTGAACAGTCCCAACTCCCTACTCTTTGCATTTCAGGTGCTCTACTTTCCCTCTGAAGTTTTCCTCCATAGGAAATAAGAGCAGCCCTTCCTTCTGGACAGGAGGAAAAGCTCCCTGTGCAGCTGGGAATGTGAAAGCAATGCCAGGGACTGCTCCTTCCCAGCCTGCGATGAAACAGAGAGCATGGAAGTCATCTTCAACTCCATCTCTGCCTTCAACAATGGACAGAGAGAAAAGATCCCTGTATAGTGTGTGGGATTGTAGCTGCCCACCCTTGAGGATGCCGAGGACCACACCAAGAGCTGCACCTTTGGGTGAGTCCGTGACACAGACAACACAAGCACCTTTGCGGTCACACCTCCAGCTCTGCCCCATATGCAGACAGTAAAAAGATCTCTCTGAGCAGCTGGGACGCTGACAGCAGGATCAGGGACTGCAGCTCCCCTAAAGCAGTGCCTTCAGGAATCTCACCCTTGACAGCATCAGGTACAGGGTGAGCCTCAAGCCCATCCTGACTTATATCTTGACAAAAGGTCTTTCCTTCACACAGGTCTCCTTTATGTACTCACTCCACCCCACATGTTTGCAAAAGATTTTTTTCCCCCACACTTGGGCAAACCACAGTGTTCTTTTGCCTTCCGAATTTGAGGGAAGTCTACTTTCCTGAGTTTTGTCTGTTTCTCTCCTCTCCTCATCCTTTGCCAACCCAGCAGCTGAAAAGCAGCCATCACAGCTTCACAGAAGAGATGGAGACAAAGTCACCTCAAATGTACCCTTCCAGGGTGCCTGTTCTGTAGTGGCACCAAACATCAGTCAGCAAACCTAGTCAAGACATGGCAGTCAAAAAAGGTGCCCTGTGGCACCTGCCAGGCCTGAAGCAGTGTCACAGCCACAAAGACAGCTTAAACTAAAAATGTTAGCAGGCAGCAGACAACTGGAGCAGGGACAATATCAGAAATTAAGTTCTCAGACGGAAACTATTACTGAGAGATTTGCTGGAACAGATGAGGAAGGCAAGATTAACCTAAATTCCAGCTTGGGAAGCAAAAAGAAAAGGAAAGAAAATAATTCTTTCTGGCAGCGAGTCAGATAGGCAGTTCTGTTGGTATAGGCTTTGTGGGTTGTTTGCTTTTACCCTTTTGTACAGCCACTATTGCTTGATACAAACACACTGATGATGAGGCCCCACATCCTTCAGTTCTCAGGGTTTGACCTGAGTGCAAACCTCTGGAGAATTCCAACAGAAAATGAGAACAATCATATAACATGAAACACAGACTTCAAAATAGAAAGAAAGGTAAATCTAAATATCAAAACATCTTTCAGGGGTTTTATACATCCTCTATGGATCAAGTCCATGTATTTTTAACCAAACAGAACTGTTAAGCTTCTGCAGGCCTCAAAACTGAAACAAAGACAGAACAAGAGATTAACATCCCTGATATTCAACTGCATTCTAAGTCTTAAATACGGATTCTGAAGGCAAGCCAATCAGACATTAAAAGGCTCACCATCATATAGAGTCTGTCAGCTATTTTAAGGTTTCTTAGGTAGGGATTTATGCATTTTGACTGCACCATTATCCCTGCAAATACAATAAGCACAAGAATCAAGTCAGGCCTTAGCTATTACGTAAATGTTTGAAACATTGCAGTATCAACATAGCAGCAGCTAGAATCTCACTAAAACCTGAAAAACCTTACTTTGCTTAGCAGGTCAGCAGTCAACTGGAAATTTAAAAAAGACAATTAATACTTTGCAGATATCTCACTTCAAGGATGGGCAGCATTGCAGATTTCTGTTCTGGGCAGCTGGACAGCATATACTCTGTACAGATTTCTGAAGGTATTTGTGTTATTGAGCTGCCAAAGAGTGACAGTCCATAAGACCACTCTAAACTCTGATGTGAACCCAACAGTCAGGTGACTCACTTAAATGACAAACCCCATATTCTCTCTCCCAAGTCACATACAGAAACTCCCTGCATCTGACTGCATTTATGGCAAGGATGCTCCAAGGGCACAGACTCCAGAGGTCTCTGTTTGGTTGGTTTCTCAGTTCAAAATCTCTGTGCAGGTCCTTGCTCAAAGAACACGGCACCTGAGGACACCACATCCTGCTGACTACCGTGAAGGGAGGAAATCAGGGAATTGCATTTTTGCCACCTTGCTCTGTCCGGCTTGTCAAAACGGCTTTGTCTGGAAGCTGCAGAAGGGAGTGCGTCAGCACAGATCCAGGAACAGAGATACAGAATTGCCGTGGCAGAATTGAGAGGATGATAGGAAAACATTGTATAACGTGCAACAAATAGGGTAATTCACTGAACATAGTAGCAAGCTCGATTTTAAGACCTTCATCTTCTCATAACCTATATAAAAACACCACAGTTTGAGATGTTTGGATTATGTACCAGTGAAAAAACTATTTGGAGACCTCTCAGCATTTTTAATCCAGTATAAAAATTTAAGATTTCCTTCATAACAAAATCTGGTTTTCAAAAACCAACTTTTTTCAGAAGGAAACACAAATATGTGCTAAACAATCCATATGAGATTTGATGAAAATGTCTGCTTTGTGGAGAAAGAGACACGTAAAAAGGAAAACCTATCACCAGAATATATCACAGGCAGCTTCTATTTCACTAGGGTCACAAGCAAAGTTCTCAATCCAGAAAAACTCGAAGCCAAGCTGAAAATTTGTGTTAGGCATACCTGGCAGGGCTTCGGTGGCAGAGGACTGGCTGTAGGGGCCACGCCTGTGGTCCCAGTCAGTTTGGCAGTGGATGAAATCAAGCCACCATGCACCAACAGCACAACCCCTCAAACCTAGTTAGAAAAGGGCACTAGCCACTGTGGGCAGGGGGCGCAGGAGGATGTGGGGGCATGCACCACAGGAGACACGAGAGGAAACATCTGGAAGCGAACATTATTGTGCACAGGGCTGGAGACACCCTCACGGAAACAGGCACTCCATGCCACTTCCCAGGGAAGTAAGGCCCCCAGAGAAGCCCGTACCAGTGCAGATGAAACAAAAAGGAAGGAACAGTGGCAGAAAAGAAAAAGAAGTGACAAGTGACAAAAAGGAAACTGCCATGCACTGACCCCAACTTCCTGTGCCACATTTCTTCACCAAAGTGACCGAGCATAATCTGCAGTGAAAAGAAGCTGAGTGGAGACTAGGAAGGGGAGAGGAGATGTGTCTGGACTGAAGCTGATTCTAGGGAAGGACAGGGAAAACTATTTGCTAAAACCGCTCATCATCCCCATTTCTCCACGTGTCTAAATTCAAAGGAACCCACCTAGGAAACAAAGGCTGCTTCGGCTTTGACAGTTTCTCAAAGCCTTCTGCTTCCCCAGATTCTTTCTTTACATCAATAGAGAGCCTTTACAGACATTTCTCAATACATGCCGTAAACAGCTTTCAATGCAATCCCATCAACATGCTCTCTACAGCTCTGCTCACAGAGCACATCCCAACCACCTTCTAAATACACTTGTCTTACCAGTTCTTCAGCATCATTATCAGCTGTGGCCAAAGACTGACCCAGATTTGGAGTTTCATCCCTTCTGCAGAAAGCAGCAAGCTCATTCTTCAGCCTTTTTACTGGAATTTCAGTGGCTGTGCTAGCATAATGTTAGCATAATATAAAGATCACACAAGAATGACTCCTCTGTGTCCCGGTGAGAAATAGGTTTCTCTCCATTTCACCTTACAATAAACTCCCATCTACACAGTCAGTGTACAAAGAGAAAGCAAAATCGTTATATTCTAGCTGGGGTGGCAAAACCAAAGTAGACATCTACAAAGTAGGCTTGGCCATATACATTTATCACTGCTGCAGGATATGAAATCTCAACTTTCATTAAATGGTACTCATATGATCCCTCAGAGACAGGGAACTAACTTGCTCAGCTGTGACACATAGTTTAGGCGAACTCAAAGTTTTATGACTCCTCTAAGGCACAAGGCATAAGCAGTTCAGTCAGCAGGGATCCCAACAATTGGCTAAAGATTAGCACCATGCTAATGGGTCTTCCATTTGACAGCAAACACAATGGAAACAAGTTTCAAGTCTTACTGCACAACTCAAGTGCACAAACATGGTGGAGCACGGAGCTACTGCAGGTTCTTGCTGTGGCTTGATTTCCACCAGGCTACACAGGCAATAACTAAAAGATGCTTGCTAGTTTCCCTGAGTAGATGGAAGGAAATATGGGAGATGAGTTTAGTATAGCAGTGGTTGGGTGTCCTTAATTTTAACTTTGTAAGAACAGCTCCGCTATTGCCCTGTGTTAGAACTAACTGCAGCACTAGTGCATGACAGAACGTCACTCTAAATTTTATTAGCAGGGACAGTATGCTTTGGTATCATACTCTTCATATGTACATATATACACACTTCCTGCATACCAAGAAAAAAACAACTAATATCTACTCCTCTCACCTAAACCCCCATGTTAATTATACTCATTCCGAGCTGTGCATGGTAGAAACTTTTTAAAACGAGTCTCCCATCATCAACTCTGCTTGCAGAAGCACTAATTTTCAGCTTGCCACAGCACTCATTCTGTTGTCAAGTGTTCTTCCATATACATGAAGATGAGTTCTAATCTCTTCTCACTTGTGCCAAGACACTCCAGACCAACGTAGTCAGTCATAAAAGTCATAGGTTACCTTGACTCTGCAAGAGGTGGTCCTCAAAAAGCAACCTGCTGTCATGGTCCCCACTTAACTCCAGGACAATTTCCCATGTGATTCTTCCAAACAGATCCCACAACAGGCCAAAGACCGCTCTACTGCAGCCCATGATTGTGACCCCGCTTCCTCACTTATTTCTGCCCCTCTCAGGAGCTTCTACCTCATGCCTGCATCCCTAACTAATCCCTTGTTTCCTGAAAGGGTGAGGTCCAGCAGAGTCTCTCTCCTTCTCAACTCATTGAAGCAACTCAAAGCAATAACCTTCTTGAAGTTATCAACAACCTTCAGAAACTTCCTGCATAGCCTGTGCCCTGCTCTCTTGCCTGCCCAGTAGGTATTGGGGTGGCTTAAATCCACCATGAGGACCAGAGCTGTTAAGAGGAGGCTCCTTCCAGTTATCTGAAGTCTTTACCTGTTTCTTAAGACTTGCTGCTCTCCACACATCAGTCATCCCCTCCCAGAACCACAGCTGTCACAGATTTCATGCAACTTTCTTATTTGCTTGCATTTTTCTTCCCTACAGTAACAGCAATAAATTACCATTTTTACAGCAAAATATACTTGCTGGTTACAAAACCTTGTGGAATTTAGAGCAAGTCAGCTAACATTGATTAATTTCCTCTTCCCTCTGGCAAGAGGAGTCAAACCCAGGGAATGTTGAATTTACAGCCTGCTTCAACTTTCCAATTGAACCCACCCTGTTCTTAAGAAACCAAGGCCCATTTAATCTCAACTGATCAAAGTAGTTGGCATAAATATAGAACAGGTGCACTTCACGTAAACAGAGAACAGGTGCATCTTACTTATACTGACATTTTTTTTTATATTTTAAGTAATTAACTTATTTTTTTAATTATCAGACTCAAGGATTCTGAGAACAGAAACACCTTATCCACTTCATCCTGCTGCACATCACGGTCAAAAACCGGTATCATCCCCCCTTACGTACAATGCCCCTCTCATGTTTTAAAAGCATTATAAAAATTAACTCAGCACTTACATCTCTAACACTACTATGCATTAGTAGCACGAAACCCATGAAGCAGGCCTAATTTTATTGATGGAGGAGCTTATGTTTCCTGGTCTTGGCCTTTGGATACCAGAGGGTCTACTAGTACTGCTCTGCTAACTTCTTCCAGCCACCATGGGTCAGAAGTGAAGACCACTGTAACACTATTACACCAGGTCCAAGTTCACTCATTTGTACACTTTCAAGGAAATCCCATAGTGCCCTAAAAGGAATTTACCCCTTATCATCTGATTAAAAAAAAAAGAAGTCCTTTAGTGATTCATCTGTCTATTAAGACAATCCTATCCCCTTCAGCCTCTTCTACAGGGTAACAGGACTGTAAGTCATTTGAGAGTTGCAATATTACAAAGCAATAATCTAAGATTTTCAAAGATTTGAAAACCAAAATAATTGACAAGTAGCCTCACCGTACTCTGGCTGCATCCTGAGGGGCAAACATACCTCTTTTTGCAAAGCATCCTCAGGTTGTACAGGAAGTGGAACAGCTGCTTCCCTTTCAAATGTCTTCCCAGGGAGTGGTGTAATCTCCATAAGGGACGACCTCTCTGTGGAGTGTTCACTGATGGAAGTCAGCTCAGAACTGTTTTTATTCAGAAGGCTTTCCACCTTCCCAGCCTCCCCATTCTTCTCAGCAAAATCTTCCTGGTTATCTCCATCATCACCTGTGGAAGTGTTGAAGCCATTTTCACCTGCTACCATCAGGCCCCAGTCAGCATAATCCATACTGTCCTTCTGCTCATGTTTGATGCCCACCTGAAAGGGGTCCTGCTCCAACTCTTTATAATCATCAATGTATTCAGGTATCTCCTCAAGGCTGGGATCTTTGCCAAGCAGAGACAGCTTCTTCAGGCTACTCACTTCCCCAGACAGCTCATTCTGGAGTCCCACAGAGTGGACCATGCTTGGGATCACTTGCTCAAATCCTAGCAGTGAGGCTGGCCTCTGAGAAGGCCTCAGCACAAAGGTAAGGTAAGACTTTACAGTTTCGATTTTTTTAGGTTCACAATTGTCCTTGTGTTGGCAGTTCACGATGTAACAGCGCCGTTCAAACATCCAGGACAAGTCACAACCAGAGAGGTCACAACACGCTGCGATGCAGTCAGACACTGACAAAGCGTGAGGAACTCGCATGATTTTAGTGGTTTCCAAGTTGGGAGATATTACTGCACCTGAGTACGTGGCTCCTTCTCTGCACTGCTCACAACTGGAACCTGAAACAACACCACCAACATAAGGCACAGCACTACAACCAAGCCATAACGCAGTTTACCGTGACCATAAATGGCTTACAAGATAAAGACAGGTAGTAGCCTGTTTAAAAAAGCTTTTTTGAGCATGTCCCTTTGCAGTAATAATTGTACTTTGGAGGATTTTTTAGTGTAGGATCTTGACATATTTTGCAGAAGTACCTTTTACTCCTGTGCTACAAATTCAAATACATAGAGATGAAAGCAAGTTGCCAATACTTAAAAACAAGAACAGAGCAGGGAACACAAAAAAAACCCCATAGGGTTCCATTACAGCCACAGCACGCTCCTACTGGGATCTTCAAAAACACGTTTCAAAACAAAACTCAAATAAGATGCTACAGCATGTCATTGTTTCACTTGAGGGAGAAGAAAGCAAAACTCTAAATAGGAGAAAGATTTGCCATCTCATCTGAATGTCATTAAGAGTTCCTCACTCCAACATAATTACTGGTCTTATTATAAAACCTGGATCAATTTCTCAAACTTTCGCTGCTTTACCCACAAGTTCATGTGAAAACCTAAGAGCTTGCTCTAGTATGGAGCTCCTTCCTCCATTTGCAGTAAAGTTGCAATCTCTTAACATGATATCAGAATTATTTTCATAGCACATTACAAACTGAGTGTGAAATGTTCAAAACAAGCATGAATCAACATATATATTCCAGTCAGTTTTAACATCTTTCCTAGGTGTTTTTTCCCCAGTTATAACTGACTTCAGAATTCCGCTCTCTAAAATCTGATTATGTTTCAAGAAAGTTGAGTAAAACCAGAAAATTCTTCTTTTGGTTTTCAACTGGACTTGCTAACACAATGAATGAAAACAAGCAAGCCCCCTCTGTGGAGCTAACACAGGAATGGAAGACAAAGCTGACTCTGACTGCTTCGTACCTCATTATTCACAATAGTATAGGTCAGGAAAAATGAAATCAAGGAGTAGGAATAGGCTGGCAACAGGGATTAGGTCTGAATATGAGATGCAGAGGTTCTCCTACACAAGCAATGTGTCCAGGACCCCATTACAGTTCCCACCACCTCATCTGGGCTGAACGGCAGCACACTCCTTCACAATACATGATCAGAACACAGCTACCAAAATGCATCTGGGGCATCAAACTGCCTGGGAAGAATGTAAAGCTTGCAAAGTAGGTTAGTTCAATGCAAAAACAACCCCAAATCAAACAAACAAACAACAAAAAAAATTGCACTACATACTGAGGGATAGAGTGGACGAGGTGGTATGATGGTTTTGCAGAGCCAGCTGTGTGGGGTAAGGAAAAACATGAAATGAAAACAAAGAAGATTGGTGACTTGCAAATAGGTATAGCTGAATAGGAAGCTGACAAAAACGATAAAGAGCTTCAAGTACCATTTTTCTGACTGCAGCTACTCCTTCACACAGAGCTAAGGATGCTGTCAACTGTTCCACTTCACACTTTCAGTGAAAAAATCTATCCAGGGCAACATGCACTTAAAACAACCTATCCTGTTCTTACATAGCCCAGACATGAAGCATCCTTATCTGTACCCAGAAGATGCTCAAGATTTCTGCATTTTCTTCTGCTACACTGCATATAAACATTTCCTCTACATTCCCTTTTACCTCCAAGAACATAAGACCCTGGCAGAGACTCTGAATTGTCATCACAAGTCTTTCTGTTGTCTGCACTACATAGAACAGGGGAGCAAGAAAAGCTCTGGGTTAAAATGAAGTATAGGAGTCCAGCAGCCCATTCAACCCTTCTGTCTTTTTGCAACCCACATGCATTTAGTTAATCCTGTGAGTCAGTAGAGAGTAGGCCTTTAAAAGGAGAAAACAGAAACATTACTCTGTGCAAATGTGTAATATCAGGTCAGTAACAAGTCATTACAACAAATACTTTACGAACAGCACTAATAATGTGGGCCAAAAAGCTCCTTTGATGGCTGTTTTCATCATCCCCCTTCTTTAACTTATTCCTGAAATAGAAAGCGAACAATGTGTTAAAAAAAAAATAAAATTGAGGGTTTCACTATTTATTTGCTCAGAAAAGAATGACCAACAGTTCTTGTTTTAGAGATAGACCTCTACAACTGGGACACTCCACAGCTCTAACCTGAGGCCAGACTTCAAGTCCTCAATCAGCTTCAAATGTCACTCTGCCACTTTCAGTTTGACACATCAGTTATTACACTGCAGAGTCAATCTCCCTCAAAATTCATGGTGTTTCTTCAGCCATACAGAGAATCAAGTCCAGCACATTCCTAAGATGATACATGACTTCGAACCCAAATCTCCCAAGCATGCAACCTAGCCACAAACCTTAGCTACCTGCTTCTGCAAATCTCAGAAGGCCTTGGTTTCATCCCAACAAGGAACAGAAAAAAATCTCAAACTAATGGAAGTTTCATCTCTTGCTTTATGTAGCGTAACACCTGGGTTAAATTGTAGCAGCGGGTGTGTGAGAAAGGATGAATTTATCAAACTATTTCAGCCACACACTGAGTGTGTCCACTAGTTGTCTTCACATGAAAAAATATAAGATCTACTTAGAGTGAACTTGATCTGATCTCTAACTTCATATTCCCTTTCACCCCATCTAATCTCCTGTCTGCAGTGGACTCAAATAGAGATAGTGAGGTCTCTTACTTACAGAAAATTTACTCAACATGTGCCATATGAAAGGTCACTTAGTAACATTTGTGCCTGCTACAGTATTACCTGCTGTGTGAGGTCATAGCACAGCTATTTCATTTTCGTGAACTGATCTCAGGAATTAAACCATTGTTCTACTTTGACCAGTAAAGGCAAAAATCAGCATCATGCAATTCTCTTTGTTTCAGAAGTACTCATCCAAGTTACCAACAGGAAGACTGCTTCTC
The DNA here is from genome assembly GCA_013397845.1 of Melanocharis versteri. NCBI lineage: Eukaryota > Metazoa > Chordata > Aves > Passeriformes > Melanocharitidae > Melanocharis > Melanocharis versteri. The sequence goes on from VZTG01009080.1 coordinate 1,077,023, forward strand.
TTTATCACAAGCCCTGAAAACCCTCTTGACAGAGAGTCAATAGCCTAAAACTTCTGCAAGCTAAGTGTTTCCCTTCCTCTTAGCTGCACCCTGTTACATCTACAGCAGGACAACACTGACATATCCAGAAACCTAGTCAGGCAAGTTGGTTACTGTAAAAAAAACCCAACGTATATTCCCTGCCAAAACCCTAATAAGAGTCACAGTGTGGAAAACAGTTTCATTTTAAAGAGATCCCTTCCTTTAATGAGGCAACATCCACACCTTTCTTTGAGCTTCACACTTCTGCTCCTTCACATCTTGGAGCATGAGTACATTGACGAGAATCCCACTATGTTCTTGCTGGCAGCACAGCATTGAGAGCCCACATAGTACATTATTCTCACAGCCTAAAAGCCTCTGAACTACCTGAGCATGGAGGATCCTATAGCAGTTTGCTACAGGAAGAGTAGGATTGTCCCTGTTTTCTTGCCATATGCTCCATCCACTCTCTTTTAGCAGCAAACTAGTTCCATTCTGTTTTTAGACTTAGTGATTTTTTTTTTAAAGCTATCCAAGTAACTTTTACCTCATCTGGTGAATTTTGAGATGAAAGACATTGTATCAGTAAAAAATAAGTTTTGTCTTTTCCTACTACCATAATAACACACTGAAACAATTTTGATAAGGTTCTGGAAGCAAAATTAAAACAACTTTTTATTTTTGAATAGACCCATCTAAGAGGAGAAAATAAAATGCCAATTTTCAAGCTAGAGAGAATTTCCACATCAGAGCTATAAATCCCTGCAAAGCACACTTCATACCATAAATGTTGAAAAAGGCTTATCCTCCATCAGCTTTGGTAATGCCCTACAGAAGGTACTGTCCTGGAAACCAGAAAAGCAGTATCACTGAGAACTTCAACATCTGAAATGTCACTGCGCTGGTTCCTCTAGCAGCAGCTAACAGCTCTGCACCCCATGAAAACGTTTTCATTCTTTTTCTGCAGGCTGCCCTGAGGTTGTTTGGACCCTGATGTCTCTCAGGTCTTTAAACACAGATACATATGAGATAACAAAGTACTCTTTCGGGTGTTGGTAAAGGCGCTGACAGAGGAACAAACAGATAAAAAAACCCCGATCAGTTACATAAAAGCAAATCCTCAACACAAGCTATCAACAGTAATCTAGTTACATCTGAAAAGCTTTTATGGTCATTACAGCAGCCTTCACACTTCTTTTGTCCAGGATCTGTCATGGCATCATAACTAGTTCAGCGGGTCTGATGATCCTTTCCAAGTATTGTTTTCATTCCATGAATTGTCATCATCCCTGTTTGTCACTGATAAACCAACTAAGCACTATTTAAAAATAAAAAAAAGGAATTTAAAAAAATGGAAAAAAAGAGGTAGATGCACAGCTGCAACTATTGCCTTGACCCTCCACAAGGAAATACCAGACCACTTCAACAGAGGTATGGACAATGTGAACTAACCTGGCATACTGCATAACTCACTATAATCTCAGAGATTGTAATCAAGCACTACACCATCTTGTATCTCTGGAAAGACCTGTGTGAACCAGGACACTAGAACATCTAGGTATGGTAGTATAAGTAACAAAGAATGCACCACGACCCCAGGCCAGTGGTTCCACTGCCATTTCAAAGGCACGCCTACATCTTAAAGTGTCCCTTGACACTCCTGACCTGTGCTTCACAGGTTAGACATGTGGGAAGAAAAGGGTATTCATCTTTTTCAAAGTCCAACACCAGTAATAGTGAAATGTGCTGAAAACCGAGGGCTTGTAATGTATTTAGGAACACCCTCTGCTAGAGTAAAGAAAAGGATATTGGTGAAAGCTATCAAAGAATCTGGGAGGTCATATAATCTGCATCTGGGCTACAGGGACTTGAAAACAGGAGACTAGATTGTGCAACACCTGTGACTGCAATTATCTGTCAATCCCTGTTTACATTTTTGTTGGAGTGGCTAATCTCAGAACAAAGCACACGACATAAACACACAATATGAGAAAACTGAGAGTCAGCCATGAGAATGCTATTCATTATATTTGCAGATATGCATTTCAACAGCAGTATTTGCAGAGTCTGCTTCAAATGCCAAATTAGAATATGCCTGCTCAAGATGAGAGCTAGGCTTAATTGATTCCAAGGTATCAGACTCCCAGTTGCAAAGTAAACTGTTGTTTCTGTGCTGAAAAATAATGTTTTCTCTCTCTCATAGAGAAAAAAAAAGGATACATTAGCAAAAAAACATTAATTAATGGCCAGAATAATTTAAATGTATTTCAATATATGCTGATTTCATCAGTGAATGGATTAAAAAAAGTGAAATGAGATTATAAGCATTATAAGGAATGTCCATATGGATAAATTAGCAGCTGCATTCAGAGGTTTTGGAAATCAATCATCCAAAATACATGAGATGATGAATGATACAGGCATGATACACACTCATACCAATTGCCACACCCAGCTCAAGCCTCCTGAGAGACATGAACATTAGTCAGTGATGGATAGATATCTGTATCAATTAGGTTTATGTGGCAAATCCTGGTAGCTGGGGGGAAATGGACTGTAGGGATGGCTTCTGTGAGAAGACACCAGAAAATGCCCCATGTCAGGACAGAACCTGTTACAATATGGATGCACAACTGGCCAAGGCTGAGCCAACCACGGAGGGTGGCAGCTCCTCTGCGATAAGGTGTTTAGAAAGAGGCAAAAAGCCTGGCATAACTGCAGCAGGCAGGAAAGAGGAGTAAGAAAATGAGAGAAAAGCCATCCTGTATACAGTAAGGTCAGTGAAGAAGGGGTAGGAAGTGCTCCAGTGCCAGTGCAGGGATTCCCCTGCAACCTGTGGTGAAGACCATGGTGAGGCACATTGTCCTGCTGCAGTCCATGGAGCTCCACAGTGAAGCAGATATCTACCCTTGCAGCCCATGGAAGACCCCACCTCAAAGCAGGTGGATAAGCCCTGAAGGAAGCTGTGAACCCTTGGAAAACCCAGGCTGAAGCAGGCTCCTGGCCTGAACTGCAACCCCATGAAGAGAAGTCCACACAGAAACACATTTTCCAGCAGGACCTGTGACCCTACAAGGGATCCACACTGGAGCAGCCTGCTCCTGAAGGATTTTCCTGTGAAAAGGACCCAGGTGGAGTAGTTCTTCAAGAACTTGAGCCCATGGGAAAGACTCCAAGCTGGAACAGGGAAAGGGTGTGAGGAGAAAGGAGCAACAGAGAAGCGTTATGAACTAATTGCAACCTTCATTCCCTGACTCCCTGAGCTGCTCAGGGGAAGAAGAAAGAAGAATTGGGAGTAAAGTTGAATACAGAAAGATGGGAGAAATGAGGGTAAGGTGTTTTTATAGTAGTTCTTACTTCTCATAATCCTCCTCTGCTTAATTGACAATAAATTAAATAAACTTCGCTAAGTCGAGCCCTGTCAGCTCTCGACTGTAACTGGTGCATGACCTCCCTGTCTTGATCTCAGTCCATGGAGTTTTTAATCATATTTTGTCTCCCATCTTGCTGAGAAAGGGGAGTGATAGAGTGACTTGCTGTGCGCCTGGCAGCCAGCAAAGGTCAACCCACACATTCATTAAAAGCAGTAAAACACTATTAGTCAAAAACCATCATGCACGAAACAAAACTAAATAAACATCACCTAAACAGGACAGAGTAGCCCACCTCAATTTCTTTTAATGAACCAGAGCATATTTTTCAATATCCTTCCAATTATATTCATCAGCAAGCCTGTTTACCGCTTCTCTCAGTGATGGAATGTCAAGCCTTTCTTTCCTATATTAAGTAAGTCTTCTCATTATTTTAAATTAAAAAAAATGTTGAGATAACTTGGGATTTTTAAGAAAAGGTAGCCTTTAAAAGCACAAGCTCATGTGCAGGAAAAATCTGCAGAATGAACATCTAGCAAATTCCCGAGTCTGAGTAAATTCACCTTAAAGCCTGCACTAAAAAGAAGTCCTTTTGACTTAGAAAAGGTGAGCATTTATTGATATATTGTAGCAAACATATCCTGGAAATTAGCAGGAACCTCAGAGTTTAATGAAATCTTAATTATATTAAAAATACTGCAAATTATTGAGATGGAAATAAATACTAACATTTTTACTAAAACAATATGCGCTACTAGATTATATTATCCTCTAAACACTGTGAACTGGTACCTGAGATACAGGAAGAGACTTGAAATACAGCCAGCAGTTTGAGTGCAACGGTCTTTTTCTCAGATAAGCCAAGAGCACATAGCAAATTTGCAACTAAAACCAGATAACTTCCTACACGCATGTGGAAGATGTTCTAATCTGATAACAATTAACAGAATTATCAAAAGCATGAAACTGCGACATTCTCTACAGGCAAATTTCAGTATTTATTGCACATTACTGTCTTCTGTTGAAGTTGCTGTGATTTTTTTTCTAAAGATACAGGCATAGACCCTACAGCAGGTACTCAGTATCTCATAGAAGAGGATTTCATTTACAAAAGGCATACTTGTTTATTACAGCAACAAAAAACTCAGCTCCATATTCTCTTCAAGAAGCTTGGCACTATGAGATCCTCATGGTGATCTTGATGACTTCCTCGAACCAGCTACGAGCTCAGACACAGTTAATGCCTATCCCCCTCAGCTGTAGGCTAATACCTATCCCCTTTCATCCAATCTTTCCCAATTCAGCAGTCAAGTTAAGCCTTTGCACATTAAGCGTCTCCCCCATGAAACAGTCCATTCTGTTTATACTACAAGAGACGAAAGTCGGATAGCGGTGCATTATTTTCTCAATTTCTGCTAATATGGATACTGCCAGTACCACCACAGACAGAATTCAAACCATATTTTTTTAAGGAAATAAACCCCACTTTTTCATATATTTTTCTTCAGTTACCATATCAAAACTACCTGCACCAGATTAAGTCTCTCCCTGACAGATGCAGTATTAAGAATTAACTATCATTCTTCATCTGTCTGGTTATGGAAACAAATTACCTATCCTTGTGGCTGAAGCAGAAACTTACAGGACTTTCCTGTGGTTTTTGAAAGGATAGATATGTTTGCAGAGAGTATGATGAGGTGAGAGATGCGAACCAGTGCATTCACGCTACTCATATATAAACCCTCTTATGATAATTCAGAACAAAAAAGGAGCTCACAATCCAAACAACATGTCATTCTTAAATTTATGTCCTGCAAGAGAAAAAGAGGGAAAACTCTTTGAACTCTTCTACAACCCACTCTTGCCCCATGCATCTCCTCCGAAACAGCCTGCTGAAATTGGCTTCAAACAGCTACTCACAACTGCCTTCCTCCACTGCAACTCATGAAGCAACCCTACCAAAGCTTTTTGCACTGAGGAGTCACAAGATTTCCCAGCTCTTGCCTTATTCATATTTATTTCACAGCTGTGTACACACTCCAGGAGCATTTAATTCACTTGTTCTGTCTGGGTGAGTCAGAAGACACATAAGAAGTAAACTCCTACCTGTTATTGTCCATAGGAACAGGCAGAGAACACCAGGTCCAAATGCCATGCTGCACCAGGAAGGCAGTGACAACTGCTTTTCCAGCCGGTGGTGTGGAAATTATAGGTCTTAATGCTGGTTCTTTTTCTAATATTATTTAGTGCCCTGCTGTGGCCATCGAGCACTGAAACAGACAGCACAGGAAAAAATAGGTTAGATGTGAGCATTAATTAGAATGTCGCAGTAAAAGACAATAGACAGGTGACATGCAGGCTTCATCATTACTTCCAGACTTCTTGATGGATGACATAGTAGATCAGGCATGCTGAAGATACAGAACAAATTACCCACCTTGAAATCTCTTTCTCTAGAGATAAAGAAACATCCCAGAAATGCTGGCACACTTGGGCTCCAGTACCTCAAACACCACAAATATTCTGTCTGCAGTTATCCAGACCCTGGTTTAACTCTGGCTTTAAACTAGCAGGCACCTTTAACTGAGGAATCACAGACAGCACTGTCCATGCTAAAATCCATGCAGTGTTAAGTCAGCTTTTGAGGCAGCCTTCAAGCTTTTTTTTTCCCAGCTATCAAGGCAGTGCAAGCAGACACTACTCCACAATTTCTAAGGAGACACTCCTTGTCAGGACACTAAATTCTCCCAAGTAAGGCATCCTAAGCTAGAAATAGATGTAAGGAATGAATAGTTCAAAGCAACATTACTCATGAAAGACTCATGCAAGGAAAAAACTAGTTTAGCCAAACTCCCCCCACATAAAGGATCTTAAATGGATGCTTGACAAAAAAGTACTTCTGTAAATGAAAACACAGGTAGTGTTTTTTTCAGCAAACAGCCCTTCTCAAGGCAGAGTACCACACATTCATTACATGGCTTTCATATTTCAGCTGCCTATATCTACGTATGATAGAAATGCTGCTATCTGGCTGCTCTTGGCAGGTTCCTCGCCACACATAATTTTGTATGACCTAAGACCATCTAGGTTTTTTCCCTTGCAAAAGGAAAAGTAAGTTACTTAGACACGCCAGGGCTGACTGAGCAAGAGCACAAACCCCAGCAGCTTGACTTTTGCTGTCCGAGAAGGGATCCTTTATAGGTGGCATGTCTCTAAATCACACAAGCAACTGGGCCCTGGTCTGCAACTTGCACTTCTCTGACTGACCACAGCTTTTTCAAAGCCAGACATGTATTTATCTAAAGACAAAAGGGACCAGATGTTTGTTTTAGATATTAGGTGTTCTATCGACAGCTGAGTGGATCAATTGGTGGCGTAAATATTTCCCCCAGTTAGTTCATTAAAGAGTGTGACTGCCTCCCTGAGCAAGTCAGACCAGCACAAGCCAAGAGAATAGGTGGCTTAACCCGATACAGAGTATAAAAACTGAACAACTTACAAAAAAATTTCAAAGACAGCCATGGGCCTGAGGTAGCATGAACCCACACATTCCATCCCAGTGACAGAAGACAGAACACAGAAGTGTTGTGATGCTGGGATTATAGAGAGCAGTAATGGGAATCATATTGGTATTGAGATAGGACTGTATATTGCCACTGCTGTATTTTGGCAAGTATAATGGATATTTGCATCGTGATTTCAGTATACTTTGTATTGCTTCACTAAGTCAGAAATTCCATGTCACAGTATGTATCTCCAAATAATTAAAACTGATATTAGACATTGCATGCTCTACACATGGAACATCTAAATGAGCCTGGTCAGAGAACACTGGACTCTGACAATTTCTCCTCAAGCCTGTGGTACAAGCACTAACTCTGCCCAAAACACAAGCAAAATGAGTACAGAACACAACTAGAGCCAAGGATTGTCCCAAGTACAAAATGATAAGGCTTTGGGCAAGCTCCCTGTAAAACTAGGAGAGACTATTATTAACTTACCGAAAGCCTCATACTTGACTTCTGTAACCTTTGTTCTATCCAACATAAAATAAAACCCCCTTCCTAAGGCAGCTGCCTTAGTGAAGAGTAAGCTGGTCTCCCGTTCTATTCCTGTGCTGCACAGTTAGAAAAATTATCTCTGATCACAAAAAAAAAAAAGAAAAAATTTGAACACACAACCCTATACTGCTTCTAAGATGATGCTATTTTAATATCTGCAATTAGATGTTCTCTCAGGAAGCAATTCCTGACAGAATGCACATAGCTGCGCTCCTCTGTAGCAAATTTAGTAAGGCTTGACCTGAGAAAGAGCAAAAGGTTGTCTGAATGCTTCCAGATACTACTTCTATGATACAAAATTTTCAGCAACAGGGCCATTTTTTGCTGTCTTGCATTCCCTAATTGCTCTTCTGTCCTTCCATCACCTATACACTTACTTGGTTTTGTAGCAGACAAAAAGACCAAAAGTTCTTATTTTTTTTAAGCTAAGTAATTCTAAATGTTCCACTTATGCAGCCACTGAAATAGCCACTGAGCAGTGTCAGGGTACAGGATCATTGGCAAGCGAACAGAAATGAGCACTTCTGCACAAGAGGGAAAAAGTCAGTCCTGAAGGTCTCACAATATGGAGCCTTGTCTTTCAATTTCACTGTAAAGGTGAAGCAAATGGGGTTGTTTAATTTCACACTGAAATGAACACAACCCATCCACAGAATGGTTGGGGTTGGAAGGGACTTCTGGAAGTCACCTTGTCTACCCCCAGCTCAAGTGGGGCAGCTTGGAGCTGGCTCCTAAGGACCATATCCAGACAGATCCAGTATCTCCAAGGATGGAGACTCCACCACCTTCTTGGACAATCTGCCAGTATATGGTCACCATTACCATGAGAAAATCTATTTATCCCGCTCTCAGTTATGCAGGCAGGGATCTCCAGCTGAAAAAAGACTATTTCTTCGGCCTTTCCTTAAGCTGAATCCAGCAGCATACACTTGCCCATGTACATTTATTCTAACACATTACTCAAAGTGATTATTTGGTGTTTTATTTCAGAACATTCAAACTAAACCAGAGAGATGTACAGAGCATAAAATTTTTATAGCCTTCACCTTTCAACAGTTTTTGAAATGTTCCTGTGGCTTCTCAGAAAAAAAAAAAACAACAGAGAAGCATAAGTAAGCTATGGTCCTAATAAATATTTCCAACTTACTAGCACAAACCCCAAATACTTCATCCTTCAGGGGTAGAAGAGATATTATTATGGTAAGACCATAATTTCACATACAGCCTTTTTCTTGTTTCTATGGAAACCCTTCTAGACTTGGAAAAGTTGTTAGCTGCAAAAAAACCCCATGATTTGCAGAAGAACTTACTACTGCAGATCAAGGTTTCTGAGATATTGTGCATTTGCTGTAACCTTCACTCATTCCCAGAAATAGCCAAATGGACCAGATGCCTAAGAGAGACTTTTAGTTCTTTAGCCTAAGGAAAAATGCATCAGGCTTGGTATCAGAACATCACGAGGTCAAAATTAACCACAATCAGAGGCAGAAAAATAATTTGTTTATTTTATAAGCCTTTTCCTCTGCAAGGCCAACTTTACAATCTCACTTTCACTGAAAAGAGACAAGTAGCAGCTTGTATTTCCTACAGAACAGTTCCCTGAGGAGTCCACATGATTACTTTTAGCAACACTAAGAAAAACACTGAGAGATGGTGCAAGTGATCCAGACCTTTTCAGCATTACTTGTCCTGTGTTCAGAAACAAAAGTTCTTGAAGCAAACAGTTGTGGGCTCGGCTTATTTTCTTTTTTTTTTTTTTAATTTATATTAAGAAAATACAACTTAACAAAGCTGCAAAATGCCAGACTTTGGACCACATGTACAACCTTCATTGAATCCTGATGGGACACACCATGTGAGGATACACTGAATGCACAAAAGCAGCACTGTGTCCTCCCATGGTCCTTTGTGGCTCCACATCTATTGATGTTTAATTTCCACATAATAAAAGAGCTCGCATTCACTGCAACACTAGCTTGTGCTTCCTGATATTAGGATCAAGCTCAGACACAAAGCACACCCAGTCACAATTCAGTGCACAGCTTCTGACCCACAGATGAGAACAAAGCTACCAGACACTGCATGCCCTCTTAAACTGCTAAAACAGTAAACAGTGCTGCAGTGTGTGCATGTAATGCCCCTCTTATCTTCCCCATGATACTTTTCTGTTCCACACAAGTGCAAGTTTCATCACACAAACGCAAGACACATTAAAATTTAAGGTGGCCAGCCCTGAGCTCCCAGCAGTTAAAAATAACTAAGGCTATGAGATTAATTTGTTAGCTGAATCTCTATCCTTCACATATAACACAAAGCCTGTTATTTTTATAACAACACAGGCAGACAGCATTGCTGGTAATTACTCTGGCATTTCTTGGCTCTTAAGAGTCAAGTCTGACTAGCACTCTTAGCTAGAACAGGGATGGCAGCCTTGAGACGCAGGTATGGTCAAAACAAGTATGTATTATACATATATTGCCTTATGCTGAAAACTATGTTTTTCTGTTCCCGCTGGCAGCTTTTGGCAGTGCTCTAGCCAGCAGGATAAGGGGAAATTCCGAACTAACTCCTGTATACAAACATTTTGACTTCATGACCTTTTAAACATATGCAGTTGCTGATCTGGACCACAACATCTTTTCATAGATAACACATGAAGTACAACAGAATTTCACGAAAAGGAATTACCTTCATATTCCCTCTCTTCTCCACCCCAATACTCACTCTGCATTTTGGTTCACCTTAACTTTAATGCAGACTCAAGTAAATTTCTCCCTTAGAGAGAGAAAGGGGTCAGCCAAGCAGAACTATATTGCCACTTCCTACACATAATTAGGCCAGGGCCATTAGCAGTAAGAACGTGTACAGATGAGGATGCTGAAGGCTTGGTGGCAGAGAGATTTTTCAGTGTCTGCCTGTTCTCACGGAGCTAGCTGCAAAACAGCTAGTCGGCTTTTGTAAATAACTTACTTATCATGCACCTGTGAGATGTTTTTGGACACTGTTATTGTAGGACCAAGGTCTCTTTAGCAAACGTGTGTGTTCTGAATCTAGCCAATAGCCCTGGTGTGGAGTCAGCTAAGGTCCAATGGCCTTTCTGTAATTCTGAGGATAAAACCCTACTGTATGTAAATAATAAAGGGGCATTTCAATCTAGTCACTCCTGAGTTCGGATCTCTCTCTCGTCCCCGCTGCCCGAGTCCGTACCGGCGACATACAGACTGAATTACCTGTGTCTGGGAATACATTCAAATCCTTCAGCTGCAAGACTGCAAATAGAGCACAAGGCAGTATGCTGGCACTCCACAAAAGGTGCAGCAGAATCCCTGCATGCCAACAAAATCAGAGATGGGGACAAATGGTGTCATGAAGGCAGTGAGAGAGCACTGCCAGGCAGCAGAAACCTCCAGGAGAGTGAGGGCCCTGAACACCGGGCCCAGCCACACTGGCATCGGTGGGAAAGGCAGGCAGGGGCTCCTTGCCTCCTTGCCCTTCTGGTCATTAGCACAGCTAGGGAACGTGCCAAAAGAAATACTGAAATGGCATCTGAAACTCAACCCACAGGTAAAGCAAAACCCTTATTTTTGAACTGACAGCATTTCCTTTATAAAGCAGGCTGGCTGAGTAAATGAACATATTACCACATCTAATGAAAGTGTCTATACATATAAACATACACACACAAATACACACACATTTGTCAGCATTTCTATTAAACATAATATAAGACAATCCTTCAAAATCCACCTCTTACGAAAAATTCAAATTAGTTATTTTATCAGTTGTGATACCTGCATTAATACCTGAATCAGTTACTTAATAGCTGAGCATTAACATTGCATAAATAGTGCAGAAGGAAGGAAAATTAAACTCCATGCCAGTAGCATTTGTCCATAGTAACAGAGAGAAAAACTCAAGACACAGACAGACACTGGGCTTCTAACAATAACACATGCTGTATGAACACACAACATCAAAACAGCCACAAGTTAGGCATCTAAATAAAGGGGATAATTCTCAAGCCCTTCAGCAGATGCGGAAGATATTGCAGAGTCATCAATGCTTATGACCTGTGCAAAGTCACCTTCCTCTCACACAATTTTCTAACAATAGGTACCTATACTTGAAAACGAAACCATAACTACTGATGGAATGTGATGGCAGCTGCAGGATATAGCTATAATTGCAAATGTCTCTCTGCTTTATTAAGAGGGTCTCCCGCAGGTCTTAGTGAAGGCTCACATTAGATTGGTATTACATCCCAACTCTGTATCCTCAGTTAAGTCCAGGGCACAAACAGCAAGTTAATGGAGATAAAACAACAAACTGAATAGCTGAATATACTCTGCCATGTTAAGCTGGATAGGATACGTGCTCCACTAGCTCTACTGGTATCCACAGCTCTATCCACTGCTAAGGGACCCCAAACAGCCAGACAAACAGAAAAGAGCAGTGCTGCATAGAAAGAGAAATTTTATTCTACAAGATTTAAGCAGCCTTCATTACAACTGCCATGGAGAGAGCAAACAATAGTGGAAGTCCTGAAGGTAAGAGAGTTAGCAGGGGTATATGGTGTCAAGAGCTACTGACAAGGAAGGAAAGAATATTTTAAACCCATCAACGAATGGTGGAACTGCTCTGCTAAGATATAAAACCACTACGATTAGTGTCAGTATTGGCATGTTTCAGGATTGATACTACTTAATTTTCAATACAGACATTTGCATAGCCCTGAGGTCAGCCAGCCTAGCCAAGAGGGAAGGTTAATCAAAAACTAACCCTTAGGAAAAGTTAGTAGCACAGAGTGAGATCACTTGACACCTGAGAGCCTTTCTCTCCCCACTGACAGGCCAGACATATCAAAATATTTCCCTTCAGGAGGCAGTCAAACTGCTGGACAACTCGTCTAAACCATTACAGTTGGTGTCCATCTGTTTTCCATTTTCACAAGGACATAGAGGAGAGAGAACTGGTAAGTGAGACAATCTTCAAATATGAACTCCACAATGAAAATTAAGCGAGACCCATAAATGGAGAACTTGAAGGAACAAGACGGTATCTTGTACCTTCCACAGCACAGAGGCAAGACAAAGCAACCTTGCATCATCCTCTGGATTTTTCTCTAGCCTGCCAAGCAAGGCAGTTCGGAATCTATCTATCTATCTATCTATCTCTCTATCTTCTAGTATTTAACTGCTTTTTTTCCAACAGGGAAACAGGTCACAGAAGAAAACTATCCAATGGGTGTTCAAAACATCAGTTTTGAGCTTTAGATGGAAAAAGCAAAAAGAGATTTAGCAAACTGCCTGCAAAAAAAGACGTACGACCGCAGAGAAGGTGGTAGAAATCTTCTTCAATTTGCAGAATCCAAATTTGCTACTGCCCAGCTGCTGACTGAGGGCCTGTGTGACAAAATCGTGTGGTCTCAATCGACTGCCTAGTTCCTTCAAGTGCCATTATGGCAGAAAGCAATCACACACAGCAAGCTGCGCTGCACAGCAGGCTCCAGCTAGGTACTGAGGCATCCCTGTGCAGCAGAGGGACAATTTGCAAGTGCAGGTTGATGCTTCTGGAGAAACTTGAGGAAATTATAAGGAGAGGTAGAAGAAAGATTCTCACATGGATAGTTTAATCTGGATCACGTAATTGCACAGAACACGAGAATGTATTTATTTTGCACTTGCTCAAGGTCAAAAATGACTATACTAAAACTACAAAAAGCTTTGCTATAGCATTGAGCTGAAACTAACAGCAATTTTTTTCCACTTATATTCTACATCCTCAAATTAAAAGGTACAATTACTTGACTCAAAACACCATTGCTGAATTGCAGTCCTTAGGATTTCGACAAATTTTCTTAAAGTGCCATTTCCTGAACTACAGTAATTATTGAAAAGGTCTCGATTTTCAGTAGAAAAAATTCTCTCTCTCTACTGAAGAGAAAACCATACAATTTAAAACCACAAGATTCACAGTTTTCATAGATTGGTCAAGACTTTAAATACTGCCTTTTTTTTTTTTTCTTAAAAATTGCATGGGACAGTCATGACCCCATTTAAGTCAGCGTTAGGGTTTAGAAAATCTCTTTTATGATAACATGAACTGTTGCAATTGTTAATACTGTTATTTAGTATCTAATACTTACAAAGAAAATTTAAAGATGACTCTTTTTGTAACAGGATCTCTACCTAAGCATCAAAGCTAATATTTGCAGACTGGAGACCAAGTTTGCAAACATATTATGCAGGAACCCCAAAGACTGATCTCAGAAGTGCTGAACACAGAGATGATTACAGTTCAAAGGAAATTGCAGACACTTTCTATCTTTGAAATGTAGAGGCTAGCTGTCACACAAAACACAAGGCTGTCTAAAATAAAACCAAGTTTATGACCTCAGCCAAAGCACTACTAGCTACAGAAAGAGTTGCAAAAACTTCTATATTATTGTCCACTGCAATTTTAATTGCTGCACTTAAATTAATGACTAGATTTTACTTTGACACTCTAGCACTAATAGCACTCACAATGCAAACATTGTGGAGGAAGACAACGCAAAACTTTTACATTAAAATTTAACTTTTACTGTAGAAGTTCTCTGAACCCACTTCCCTTACAAGAGATGCAAACTTTCTGATTTATGGCCCTCAGGTGATAAATACTACCTTCATTAATGAACAAAGCACCATACAGTAGAAGAAACAATAGTCTGACACTTGAAGTCAGATGGATGTGCTAGGATTTTAGGTAATTTTTTGTATCACGCTATGGTGTGACAAAACCAGACTTAGAAGCACATCTGATTTATGAAAGCTTTCAAAGATGTTCACAGATTGATTGGCAGAGACTGGATCAAGCAATGTAAGTACTAATGTCATCAAAGTTAACTGACCATTTCTGAGATTAGAGTATTGAACACCCAGCAATTGCCTGAGACACAATACCACACACTGCAGGAAAAAAAGCTTGGATAAGGGGCACGGGTAAAACAGCAAATAGCCAGAAAAGCCCTAATCTTCCAGATGAAGTACATAAACACTCTCTCCATTTGTCTTGCTATTTTATCACCTTCAAGAAAAGAGCTCTAGTGCAGTTGGATGCTGCAAATCCATTTCTAGACATGGGGAAGCCTTTTGACCCACACAACCATATCAAGTTTTTATGTCCATTGTTAGTCTGCACTCCTGCAGAAAAAAATCGTGCTTGACAGATTTTTTTTTTTCACTTATGTACCCTTTAAGCCATTGACTGATTCCAACCAAAGAAGAACAGATTACCAGAAGGTAATTAAGTTCTCATGACTTTTGTAAAATAAGCCAGGCCAGAGAGGACAAAACTGCAATTTGAACGTCTATAGGCTCAAACCTTATAAAATATGCCACCCAGTTTCCATAATTGAAAATGGTAGCCCATGTGTCATGAAATCAGTCCACTCTGTGGAAAGAGGGAGCTACATGGCAAAAATGCAGAGGCACAGGGAAAGACAATTTCGACCTCAAGACACAACTTTACAGAAATCTTCATTAACTCTGCTGTCCAGAAAATCACTTGCTTTAATAAACAGCTAAAGCACACATGTGCACACACACTCCCCTAAGATGCAAACTTCTGGAGCCCAATCTCAGACAACTGAGTACATTTTATTCCTCTAAAACCCATCTGTATTTTACTAAGGGAACTCCTTGCAACATGCAGAACAGTTAACAAACTGTACAGAAAATGCATTAGGACAGGAAACAACCTTTGAACTGCTCCTCCATCAAGGTTAACTAGCTGAAAACTGGCATTAGACTAAGAACATTCATATTATCTCCAACTGGACTGACTCAATTCCAATCTGCTCAGTACAAAGTCACATCATCCTGAAAAATACTCAGTGGTCATACCCTGGCATCATTCAGGAAGAGATTAGATGCTTAAATGGAAAAGCAACTATATCTCCTGTTAAATTAGATTATAAATTTGTACAGAAAGACACTTTGTGACAGAAATTGAAAGCTAACTGCCTGACAGCAGGAAGGATTTCTCCCCCTGGGTACAATATCCATTACAATGGTTTTGGTTTCTCCACGGTCTTGACATTGGACACTGCTGGATATGCAGCACTTGTTCACAGCTCCACCTTTTCCATTACCATCACCAGTTTCCCATTAAGGATATACATTTAGCACCACTATCAAAACCGGCAAACATAAACCTTTCCCACACACTTTCTTAAAGGAAAGATCTGTAAGCAAAGCCCATACCACTGGTACGTGTGGAAGCCTGCAGAAATCACAGCAGGTACAGCTGGAAAGGGTCTGAAAGACTCCACCTGAAAGAGATATCATGTCTTTGTAGATGGGTAGGAGAGAGAATAAACCATTTTTAAAGCATTCCTGATGCTGGTTTCACTAGCAGGTTCACAAACCTGTCCATAGTAACTCCTCCATCTCCATGCCACCGAAATTAGCAGCCTGCTCAGACAGCATCCAAAACCAATGTGGTGAGAGGTCAGTTCTATGCAAAGCTGAACCAAACTACGGCATCTCCAGGTCACCAAAACTTCTTCACTCCATGCAGCTCGTTAGAATCAACAGAATTATAGCTCACTGATACACAGCTAGTGAAGATGAAGCAGATTAATAGCTGCATGTATTCTCTGTGGAACCTGAAGTTTTCAGAAGTGTTACAGAAGCACTCCTCCAGCCCTCCATCACAGTATGTCCCAAAGGAAATGGTGGGGAGAAGACTAAACTGGGCAAGCAACCCCAGCACACAGCATCCTCCACAGACCACCATGACCATAATTCTACTTATCTTAAACATGGTAAAATCCAGATTATATTGCATTCTCCACTTCCTTGTGCTTAAGGGAAAAGCATCAGCCCAAGAAGCTTGTATACACACATTCTCACCTTACCTGCACCACTCAGACCCACAACCTGCTGAACAGGCCACCTTCCATCATCTAAGCTACCAAAATGAGTATAGACAGTATCACCTATTAACTCTGTATTATGCCAGGTTTCTAAAGATTCAAATTTGGTTTAACACTATGCCTAACTGTGAAACATCAACTGCAAAAGTCAAATCTTGTCAAACACGAGTGGATACTTACACGAAACCAACATCTCTCAGAGTTGTGTGGCTGAGGACCAGTCTTCAACTAAAAGATATTGCAAAGGCAAACACAGATAGAGAACCTAACCCAAAGAGTTTAATATATCAACTCCACTATCTTGTCATGCAGTCACTGTGAAGAAAATGAGTGCTCCCACAGTATAAACAGATAGGGAGGAACAGAGGGCAAAATAGTTTGCATTTCAATCTGTTCCCCCAACTATCTGACTATTCCACAATGGGCGCCTGAAGGGTGTTAGCAGAAGGATGGAACTGTTTCTGTATAGCAATCATAATGCAGATAACACCCAAAACGGCAGTGATATAAAAATCACACATAGCACTTTCTCCTGTTTAAGCTCTGTTCTACTGCTCAGAATGCAATCTGACAAAGCATTTCACATACTACACATTAGCACCATGCTCAGCAGACACACAAATACATGTCTGGGCTGTAACAGAAACACACTTTGACAGAAGACTGGAGAGCAGCTTGGCGAGAGTAATATTCTTCCATTCCTTGGATACATAAATATCAATATATGCACACACACACACAGAACAACATAACGCTATAATTTCTGATCTCGAATCAGACACAGCTAAATGCACACGCACGCCTAGGAAATATCCTATCAAAACTGATCCTTCATACATAAACACTTATTTTTCTACACGTACATAAATAAATACATCTATCTGCCAACTAAACACCAACACACACATTTCTCCGAAGCAGCCCACTGCTGTATCTCCCCACGCTCCCGGCCTAACAGGTCGCACAGGATACACACTTTGCAGACGGGGGAGTCATGGAGTGAAGGAGAACCCCCAGGCAGACCGGGTGGCTCACCGCTGCCGCTGTCCCGCAGCCTTCCAGCCCGGCGTTCCCGGCCGTGCCAGAGTCCTTCCCCCGGAGCCCGGGCTGCGCCTCGCCCGGAGCCGAGGGCGGCTGCCCAGCGCTCACCCGGAGCACCAGCTCCGTTCTCCGCCCCTTCCCCACCCTCGCCCAGGCCGCGGCGGCGATCCCATCTCGTGGCGATCCTATCTCGTGGCGATCCTACCTAGCGGAGGGCAGGAGCCGGCGCG